>CM077163.1:168003790-168110304 GCA_039583875.1 Platanthera guangdongensis | reverse complement strand
GAGAATTTCTAGGAATAGCACTTTATAGGTACCTCACTTGTGTGAGAAATTGGAAGAATTAAACCTTACTCAAAAGGTCATATCTCTCATTCTGCTCCACAAGCTGATGAAGATAGTGAAGATGAATTTTTGGAAGTGGCTACTAAACCTACTCCAACAGCAGACATTATTCCATAAGAGGAATTAATTCCAAATGTTGTTGCTGAACCAACACCACCCACTGACTTTGTCACACTAAGGGATCACCCTAGATCTAAAGTGATTGGATACATGTCAGTAGGTGCACAGATAAGACATCAACTCAACTAAGATGTGATGCATGCATGTTTCCTCTCTCAAGTTCAGCCTCAATCCATAAAAGATGCTGAGCAATATCCCCACTGGATCATTGCAATGCAAGAGGAACTCAACCAATTTAAAAGATGCAGAGCTTGGGACTTGGTTCCAAGGCCCAAAGGCTATCCTGTAATTGGAACCAAGTGGGTATTTAGAAACAAGCTAGATGCCCAATGTGTAATTGTGAGAAACAAGCCTAGGCTTGTTGCTCTAGGTTATAGGCAAGAAGAAGGAATAGACTATGACCAAACTTTTGCAACAGTTGCAAGGTTAGAAGCAATCGGGATCTTCCTTGCTTATGCTGCCTACAAGAATTTTAAACTCTATCAGATGGATGTCAAGAGTGTCTTTCTCAATGGAGTATCTTAAAGAAAGAGGTTTTTGTTGAACACCTCCAGGTTTTATCTCTCCAACTTATCTTTCATATGTCTTTAGATTACATAAAGCTCTTTATGGTTTTAAAATAAGCTCCAAAGAGCTTGGTATAAGACCTTTGCTAGCTTCTCCTGATATAGCATAAATTACTAGAGGAATTGTAGATTAGAACATTATTCACTAGGCACCATAAGGATCAAATATTGTTAGTACAAATTTATTTGTAGATGACATTATAATTTGGGTCTACAGATTCAAACTATGCATGAGGTTTGTCGACCTCATGTATTCAAAGTTTGAAATGAGTAGCATAGGTGAGCTCTCCTATCTTGGTCTCCAAGTGAAGTAGCTACCTGATGGCACTTCATATTCTCAGGCTAAGTATGCTAAGGAGCTTCTCAAAAAAGTTTGGGATGGCTGATGCATCAGCAAAGAATACACCCATGGCCACTAATGATGTAATAGACTCTGATGAACATGTGAAACCTGTTGATCATAAATTATATAGGGGCATTGTTGGGTCCCTACTATACCTTACAACAAGCAGACCTGACATAATATTTGTTACATGTCTTTATGCTAGGTTCCAAGTGAACCCTAAAGAATCTCACCTAGTTTTCCTAGAAAGGATTTTGAGATATATAAAGAGTGGTCCTAGTCTAAGACTCTGGTATCCTACTGAGTCACAATTTGAGTTAACTGGATACTCAGATGCTGACTTTGCTGGATGCGGGGTAGACAGAAAAAGTACCTCAGGTACATGCCAGTTCCTTGGTATAAGATTAGTGTCATGGTTTAGTAAGAAACAGTCATCTGTGTCTACATCAACTGCTGAAGCAGAATATATTGCAGCTGGCAGTTGCTGTTCCCAGATGTTGTGGATTCAAAACCAACTCCTGGACTATGGGTTCAACTTAAATAATTCAACTCTCTTATGTGATAACACAAGTGCTATATCCATAGCATAAAATCCAGTACATCACAGTATGACCAAGCATATAGACATTAGATATCATTTCATTAGAGAGTGTGTAGACAAAAATAAAATTAATCTTGTCTATATCTATACTGATTTACAAAGAGCAGATATTTTCACCAAACCCCTGGATGAAAGAAATCACTTGTTCTGTATAAATCAGCTTGGTATGATAAATGGAGAAGATTTAAATTGATTTCTATCTACAGTCGACAAATTTTTCAAAGTTCGTCGACCGGAAATCGACGAACTGTGAAAGGTTCTAGAGATATTCGTTGAACGAAGGTCGACGAACTCTCTGAGAGTGAAGTTACTTTCGTCATGTGGAGTTCAATGAATCTGCTTCAGAAAACGTTCGTCGAACGGAGCTCGACAAAATGTTTTCACATCTTCTGACTGAGATCGACGAACTTTTTAACTATAGAATATTTCGTCGAACTCAGATCGAAGAATTTTCCAAGTTTTCGCTGAACGGAATTTGTCGATTCATATTCTGAAAAATCATATATCTAGGTTTTTCTTCGACCTACGTCCCGCGCATTCAGTTCTCTTACACTTGATCTCTTTTGTTTTTGTTGCAGGCACACTCATGGTGATTCCCGCAGGCAGTCTTGGAGCAATGAAGTTTGATACAAGATTTGATATAGATTTTGAATCATTTCAACACTCTGATCCCGTCTTCCTAGAGATTCTGCAACTGCTTGAAGATCAACATTTGAAGAATTTGATGACCACCAGAATAAAGAAAGCCGGTGTAGAGATAAGAGAATGGGTTTTCACCTCCTCCTCCACAGATGAGAACACCATGACTGGAACAATATCGGGTAATGAAGTATCTCTTACCCCCGCGGTGTTAACAGATATTTTTGGATTAGCAAATTGTGAAGAAGAACTGGAGATTGACAGTGATGAATTTAATGAAATGGTGAATAAAATGGGTTATTCTGGAGCAACACCCAACAAACTGCTAAAGAAATATTTATCTGCTGAATATAAGTTTCTAGCAGATGTTGTGGGCAAAGTACTGCTGGGCAAACACACAGCCCATGACTACATCACTAGGCATCAATTCCTAGTGATGTGTACTGTGGTGAATAAGAAGCCCGTGAATTGGGCTAAGATTATGTTTGAGATGATCAAGAAAAATAACACCAAGAAGGAGGTGTGTTTTGGCAGGATTCTGGGAATCTTCCTTCAGGAAAAGGCTGCTGAATCCCTGGTCACACTAACCATATTCATTAATGCCTCCAAGAGGCTCACTTGTGCCCTCTTTGGCATGTGGGAGAGGAACATTACCAAGCCATCCAAGGCTTCTTCCTCTTCCTCCAGGACTTCTGAGAATATAAGGGCTGCTCTAGCCACTCCACACCCTGCTGAAGATGCTCCATCTCCACCTCCTCCAGCCTCCCCAATTCATCTTTCTTCCCCAGTCCATACCACAGTCCACACTCCTCCACCTCCATCCCCCCATGGTACAACAACTCCATCACAATATGGTACTCCACCTCATATTCACTCTCATACATCACCTCCACAAACTCATATTCACTCTCCTACACCAACTCCATCACCACCCTCATCCCCTCTACCACAACATCTGGACAACATCCCCGTTTCCAATCTGTCATCCCTGTCATCCTTCAATCTACTTTCTTCCCCCCTTCATACTCCACCCCATACAGATGAGCAAATGCCAGATTCTCCACCTCCTCCTCCACCATCATCTTCCATCCACCCTTCTGTCTCTACTGAGACACCTCCTGAATTCATGTAGCTGGACCCCTCCCTCATTCCATCCTTTCTAGCACTTCTCACTCCTCTCCTCAAAAACCTCATAGCAGAGGCTATTTCCCCTCTTGCTACCTCCATCTCTTCTCTTGCTGCTCAAATCTCTGCTCTCTCCGTCCCTCCTTCTTTAGTCAGGGGCCTAACTCCAATTTCCACTGAAACCAGGCAGGGGGAGATACTTTGTGAAGAAGTAGCAGTAGCAGAAGCAGAAGTAGTAGCAGTAGCAGAAGCAGAAGCAGCTGATGATTTGATTGATTTAATTAATTTTATTGAATTTGATATGGATTTGGATGAGACAGTAACAGAGGAAGTAAAAACTGTTGGTGATTACATTATAAATCCCACAGTAGACATTTTGAATTTGTTGGATATTTTTGATACAGTTCACTTGAACTCTCTTCCAGAATACAACATAAAGCCATCGATGGCTATTGTTCCCTATACCTCCCCAATAAGCCTCAAAGTTGTCATGCAGTTTTACTATTACAGAGGCACCTGTTATTCCATCTCCACCACGAGTTGATTCCCTCATTACTTCATCCCCTCCCAGAGTGATCTCTACTCCAACCTTCATTATGGATGATAGCCACATGCCTGATCTAGATGAGTTGATCATGGCTGATATTGAAGAAGAGAATAAATCAGTTGCTGAAAGCACTGATGTATATAGTTCTCTAGCTCCATCTCCAGCTCTTTCTCCAGCTCCTCCCCAAGTAAAAAAACTATTGATATCTGCAGAAGCATTGAAAGGAATTAATGCATTATATGATAATCCACAAGACTCTTCAGATGATGATGATGAAGAGGATTCAGATGACAGTCCCTCTGCTAAGTAAAAGAAAATCACTAAGAAGATGAAAGCCCATCCAGCTCCTGCTCTAAAACCAAACCCAACACATAATACTCCCTATTACATTCTTCAGAACATCACTCCTTATAAGGGCATGCCAGCTTGGATGTGGCTGTCCAAGAATCAGCATAAGGACGGGAAGTAAAGCAGGAAGTATTCACCTCCTGCACAGAGATACAGGAAAGACCCTCCTCTACCTCCTCCACCTGCTGCTGCTACTTCAGGCTCTTCACCTCAAAGGACTACTCAATATCAAACCTAGCAGTGACAGCAGGCTAGATCTTCTTCTTCTGGAAGCAGCCAGCATAGGTACTCCTCAGGCAAGCAGCATCAACATCAGCAACATCAACATCAACAGTATCATCTATAACAAACTACTGAACATCAAAAGGCTGAAAGTCCAAAAAGACCTGTATCTCCTCCTGTTCCATTTGAGGACCCAGAAACAGCTACTACTGTAAGGATGGCCAGGTTCCAAGAATTAGTTGTCCTATCTATGATCAACAAGGCAAAAGCTGAAGGCAAGGATCCCTCTGAATACACAACAATGTTCAAGTACAGGAAGAAAGAACTCAACAAGTTTGCAAAAGCTAACAAATTCTTTAATGTTGATGATTACATGAAATTACATCCAGAAGTTGTGGTGCCAAGAGCTACTTCCCTAAATATTATTGGAGCTGCTGATATGACCATGACAAAGACTCATGCAGCTAATCCAAACAGGGAAATCAAATTCACTCAGTCTGGTGATAAAGCTAAGGAGGATAAGCAAAAGAAGCCAAAGCAGAAGAAATGATTTTACACTACCCCAGTCTTTCTATATGTCTTAAAACTGCTTATTTATTTCATGATACAGGGCTCATTGTATGTATATATCTGTTGCACATTTTAAAGTTTTCTGTCAGATATATCTTTCTCTTGCTTTGTGAATATTTTGTGTCTGTAATTAGTGACCTCACCCAAATAGGGGGAGATTGTTGGATCCCTAGTTGGATTTAGGCTAGGCTCACTAAACTAGGATTATTGACCCACCTTGTATAGCCATGGTCATGTCTGTGTCCTAGAGTTTAGGTCATGTCCTTAGAGTCAACATTGCTTGGACCAACCAACAACAGACTGCAGAAGACTCCAGACTTAGAGAAATTTCAAAAACTTAGGAAAGTGAGTTCGATGTTCGTCGAACTCAGCTCGACGAAAGTCGTGCTCAGCTCGACGAACTCAGAGACAACTTTTTGAGTTGATCTTGACGAATTTGGCTCTCAGCTCGACGATTTCTAGATGATTAACTTCAACATTCCAAGTCCCGAATCATTTCTCTGAACTCCAGTCGACGAATCTATGTTAGCAGCTCGACGATCTTGGAGCACAGAATTGGCAAGTTTTATCAGATAGCAGTTAGCAGTTCTCAGGTCGACAAGCTTGGATCTCAGGTCGACGAACAACAATTATCAGGTCGACGAACAACAATTATCTGGTCGACGAACATGATTTCTCAGCTCGACGAACTTGGGACTCAGTTCGACGAAATCTGTTCTTTGCTCGACGATTTCTGTGTAGATCCAGACTTGAATTTTTCCTTCCTTCTGTCCTTATTTTATTGCAGTAATTCCTGAATAATCAATGCTTAATATTCTCTGAATATTACCGTTAGAAGCAGCATTGATTATGACATTCATCAGAATTATTACTTGTCATTTTTCAATAGGACAGTTGGGGAAATCAATTAATGCAGATGTTCTCTCCAGCCGTATTACATTCACCAGGCCGACAACAATCAATGCAGGAAGGAATTCAAAATTCAAAGAAGAAATTCCATTGAGAATATAAAAGTGATTTTTTTTCCTTCCTCTCGACAAGAAGATACAACAAGAGAATAATACAGTACTGACCAGAAAACAGTACAAGGAAAATAGAGAAGATACACAACAACCACATTCAAATTCTTCTTTGTGCAGTAATATAATCTGGTCTTCACCTTGACACTGCTGAAGAAGAAGAAGAAGAAGAACATTCATCCAAATCAAGAGTCTTCTTCATTCTTCACTCCAGGATTCTTAAAGGAGAACAAATCTTCATCAGTCAAGGAGTTCTTGGATCACTTCTGTTCAAGGCTAAAGATAGAAGACCTACTCACCCTGAAGCAAAGCTCCAATCTTCCTGAACAACTCAATAACTCAGGGGGAAGCTTTGATAACATCAGAGATACACTAGTCTTCTCAGCTGTATTTGAGAAAGAGAAGACACCATAACTCTCTCACCCCTCACTGTACAAAGGGTTCTTTAACTCCCTTCAAAATTTATTCGTTGGTTGCAAGTTACCTGATCAAAAGACTTGGGTTGGTTTTTGAGCACCTGATCAAAAGCTCATTGGTGACAGTCACCTGATCAAAACCTGCTTAGTGGATTCCTACCAGGGTGGTAGAAGAGTGGATGTACCCAGGTTGGGGAACCATTATAAAAGTTCTTGTGTTGACTGGTTGCCCTCTTTCCTTTTTGTTCTTATTGTGCCTGTGTTAGTTAGTTTAATTTTGTTGTGCCTGTGATAGATTAGTTTATCTTAGGATTACTCTTTTACTTATAGTAAAATTGGTATCAAATAGCTGCCCTCCTCTATAGATTTTATTTACAGCAAAAAGAATTAAAAGATACTCTATTCACCCCCCCCCCCCTCTAGAGTATATCAGGTCTAACCCTCTCTTTCAGAATGAATGAGGAAGGAAAGCTTCTATCAGACATCATTGGTAAAGTGTTGTTGTGTAAAACCAGTTCTCACGACTATCTATCTACTGAGATGTTCAAGACCCTAGTAGCAATTATCTACAGGAAGAAATTGGAATGGGGTGCTCTGTTGTTTGATAAGATAAAATACAGTCTTCGCACACCAAACTTTGGACGGATTCTCAGCCTATACCTGAATAAGATGAACCTGGATAAGTTTGGTATGTCCAAGGGTGTACTTATCCATCACTTGAAGAAAATATACGCATCCATATTTTCCAGGTGGGATAGAAAGATCTTGAGGCTAGGGGAGCCCAAGTGTTGCCTGTGGAGGAGGTAGAACAGATTCCTGAGGACAGGATTCCTACTTGTCACCCCAGTGAAATTCCTGAGAGCTCGAGTGCAGGAATTGAGGCGGAGACCGCTGTAGCATAAGTGGCTACTAGCATAGTGCCCTTGAGTGTGCCTTCAGACAAAGTGACAGAAGCTCTAGATACAGTTATTCTATCTGCAGAGTCAGTGCTAGTCCCAGATGCTCTAGTTACAGAGGTAGAGACAGTGGTTCTGCTCTCTGAGGTGGCTGTCATAGGACTTGGAGCTATTTTAGAGCTTGTGCTTACTGCTGCTAGGGAAGATACTGCTATGGAAGAGGTTCCAGCTCCATCTGAACAAGAGGATGTTGATAGCTTGGATGATGGTGCTGATGTTGAAGATGACTTGGATACTGATGGTGCTGCAGTTGATGACCTTACTATGAAGGATTATGAGATTGAGGATGCTGCTGGTATGACCTCTACCGCTGCTGCTGATGTTGTTATTGCTGATGAGCTAATGGTAATGGAGAACTTGATGGTCCCTCTCCCGGAGGTAATTCCTACCTCAACTTCTGAGGGGGAGACGACTGTGTCTTTCATCTCGGTTGCAACACAGGTTGACCGGTTTATCCGCAATCTATAAAAGAGACTCGGAAGGATGCTCGTGGTGCCTATGGATTTCGTTACCATTTCTGACGAGGAGGGAGTTGTAGAGGAGCAGATTTTAGTTCTAACTGCTACTGAAAACCTTGGTACAACTTCTAAAGCTCATTTATTTTTGATAGATGAGTCGTCCAGTGAGGATCTGCCTAGCACTCCTATTCCCGATATGCCAAGTTATAGTGTTGATAATTCAATTCTGCAGAGCATAGAAGCAATGTTGGCCAAGCAGAAAGCTTATTTTGATTCCTCCATGCAAAGAGTTCTGAAAAAGGTCAAGGAAACAAAAAAAGATCTGAACAACGGCCTAGCAGAGGTTAAGATCAGATTTGACAAGCTAGACGTCAAGCTAGACTTGTGGTTTACTCAAGGCGAAAAAGGGGTTGATTTTGGCTTGAAAGGATTAAAGAGTAATCTGAATGTTCTGCGTAATATTGATACAAATGCCAAAACAATGATTGAAGCTCATATTCAATCAATGGCATATTATGACACCAGCATGGAAGCTTATGCAAATGCTTTGGCTGAAGAAGTCAGAAAGGGGGAGGAGACCATGACAGCTAAGGTGGTAGTAAAGGTAAATGTGCTTGAGGAAGCCATGCTAACGAACATTGAAGGAAAAAATAATTACAGCTATGACAATTTCTCATGGCTTCACAAGGAGATCTTTGGTAGGCTAGGTCAGCAGGCACAAGTACCTGTTGTGCCTGCTCATGATAAGGTTCATCCTTCTGAGGATTACTCTCAATATTGGGCAGACACACAAGTTGTTGCTGTTGCTGCTGAGGCTCTAAAAGTTCAACTTTTGGAAGGCATTCCTGCTACTCTAGTTCACAAGAGAAGAAGATATGGGGAAGGCCCGTCGGCAGTCAGGTTAGAGCCCAACAGAGAGATGGAGGAGGTGTGGAGTCCTACTTCTAGAGGAATTATCTTAAACACCTTCTCCTTGGTCGACCTTGGAGGAGAAAAACCAGACCTCCATTACGGTAAAGAGGAATGCAACAAGTATAAGCTGGCATGTACCAAGAGGATGATACATTTCAGAAATTGCATGGACACTAACCCAATGACTCCAGCCTCTCCAAAGTATTTTTCAAACCCAAGGGTGTATTTTGCTAGGTAGCGACTGAAGAGACGGGGCAAGCAGACCTGATAGTCATAGTGTAGTGTTGTGCCCCCCCCCCCAGCAATGAACACTATTGATATATATATATATATATATATATATATATATATATATATATATATATATATATATATATATATATATATATATATATATATATATAAATTTTTGTTTATATCTTGATTTGGAATGTGTTTTTATTTAATCTTAATTATCTTTTCAGTTTTATGTTTTATTATTTGTTATGTGCAATTCACCTTAGTTTATAGAATTCTGACTTCTTCAAATATGGGGAGATTGTTGGGTATTGTATCCACAATAACCCGGATTTGAAGAATGGTCCAGTTAAGCTAAGATGAATTATGATTGTATTTGATCTTGGTATTTTAATTATGTACTTGCAGGTTTACATTGCTAAGTACACACCAATATCAGGTTACAGTGGGTCAGTAAAAATAGGACTATACAATGTAATCCTTCATTGTGTAGGCCAATGTGTTAACTCACATATAATCACTATATTGGGGTGTACTTCTATCTCAAGTACAGGAGAAGGATCAAGAAAGGACAAAGGCCTGGAATCAGAAGGACGAAAATTTACCTAAGTATAATTCATCGAGTGTGGTTGGGAATACTCGTCGAATTCGTCGAGTATACTTGTTGATACTCGTTGAATTCGTCTTATATCCCTTCCAACACTCGTCGAATTCATCATTTATACTTAGCGCAAATTCTCTGAAAATTGGAAAATACGGCAAGTAAAATTGGCCGAGTATCATCGTGTATACTCGTCGAATTCGTCAAATATATCTAATGATACTCGCCGAATTCGTCGAATATATTAGACGATACACGTCGAATTCGCCGAGTCCTTTTGACGCTACTTCTCTGGATTTTTCTAAGTCTCATTTGTTGTACATCACTTGGCCAGGCGTCGAGTGCGTCGAGCGAGCTAGCAGATACTCGAAGAATTCGTCGAGTGTACCAACTGATACTCGTCGAATTCGTCAAATATGGTCTCCGCCCTGGCGTTGAGTGATTTGCCAGCCTGAGCTGATTTTTTCTATGTCTCATTCGTCCTATATCAAGAACCATTCGGCAAGTATACTAGTGATGCTCGGCGATACTCGACGAATTTGACTTAGGTCATTTTCCGACTTTTTCAAAATTCTGGTTCGGGTTCGGTCGGTCGTGCACAGTGCTTTCTAAGTTTCATTTTGGGAAAGTTTCTTGATACCGTTGGTAAGGAGATCTCTATAAATACCTAGGAGATATTTCCTTTCCATCCAATCGTGCTCTTGCTCAAAAATTCGAAATCGAGAAAACTTTTCAAGATCGGAAAATCCATTGGCTTGGCTACAGTGATTTCGCGATTCTTCTGATCGGCCACCGACAGGCAGTGTGATTCGAGCTTCTTCGACCAACACGACTGGATTGCTACTCTCTCTATAGATTCAAGTCATGATTCAAGATCTTCCAAGTTTTCATATTCCGCATTCTCCAAGCGAGTTCAAGATCTACTATTCTCGAAGAACGATGGATTGAAGATTTCAAATCTTGTCTAAGTTGGGTGTAATATTATTGTGTAATATTCATTTACTTTTGTATGAGATTTTTCTCCGAGTTGTAGATCCGTTTGTGGATCGAGTGGTAGATCTGTTTGTGGATCGAGTGATAGATCCGTTTGTGGATCGAGTATTAGATCCGGTTGTGGATCGACTGGTAGGAGCGTCGTCTCCGAGCTGTAGGAGTTGCGGCTCCGAGGTGTAAGATTTGTGGAAATCTAAGTTTGGTGAAACAACCGAATCTAGCCCTTCGTGATAGATAGGCGAGGGGGGAAAGTGGATGTACCCAACTCGGGGAACCACTATAAATCTCGTTATTTGTGTGTTTAATTTATAAGTAATTTTTATTCTGTGAAAATACACAAGCATCGCCTATTCACCCCCCTCTAGGTGATTTAGGTAGGCGCTAGACAGTTTCACTGGGTAGCAAGGTGAGGAAGAGCAAAAAAGAAACAATTTTGGGATTGAATGAGGCTAAGGGGCTTAACTCCATTGGTGCTCATTTAATAAAGTGGTGGTGGTTGGTTGGGGCTTTTCAATACACTATTAACATTCCCAAATAGGTCCATAATGAAGAGAGACAGACCTTCATTAATGGATAGGTCAATACACTTTTCTAAAGATGAGGGCAGAGAAGGAAGGAGAGGGACATGTCCCATAGGGTCAGGTTTGACATTTTAGTTAAAATATTGACCATTTACAGGAATGACATAGTCAATGGGGCAGTGAGGTGGTTGGTGAGTCAATTCCAAGTCAATGCGAGATTTAATTAAGCACATACAAGGATTAAAGGTATGTATATGACAGTTTGGCCTAAAGTTGATGTAATTGATGAGGTAGCAATCCGAGGGTGAGTGTGGAGGGTATGACAAGGCTTATGACATAAGTTAGGTTATATAGGGCAATTATAAGCTGAAGTTAATTGACAAGGCTTTCATTCTACTTTAAGTTGACCAAAACAATTTAGAAGTTGACCTTGATTTGACTAAAGTACCCCATAGGGTTTTTAGTTGTAACACCCTCATCCGTCACATAACATATAACAGAAGGTCTGGTCGGGGCCCGATGCCATATAATACGGACAGTCAGTTGAGTTACTTATTGAGACAATAATCTGTAACCGTTTAACCTAACTTAGAGTGCATTCTAGCAGAAGTTAATTAAATGCTTATAAGAACCCAACCAATTGAATGTCCACATAACTAAATAGGAATGAACGCACAACACACAAATGTTACGGCCTTAAGGCCGTAAAAGGTTTTTCTCAAATAACTATGTCTTACATACATCTGCACGTAGACCGGCCGCACATGAACGATAATAAAGAAACGGATAATTCGCTTTTCCCTTTAAGGGCCAGCTTAGCAATCTCGGGCTCTAGCTCGTTACTTCCCGTTTGGCTCAGCAGTACCTGCATGAAACATTCCACCGTAATAGTGGCAAACATAGCAATGATCAACATTAGCTGACCAAATTATAACGACCCCACCCCTCACTCGAGGTGGCGGTGCTCCTTCACTGCAGACATTGACATACACATACAATGGCAATCGGAACGCGCAACTTAAGCATCATTCGCCACAGACGTTGGCACGGCCGTCCAATGCCCCGTGCTCTCAGGGCACATTCTCGGTGCACAGGACCTCAAGGGTCACACCTCCGCTCTCTTGGACGGTCAGCAACGTTTAAGATTTTCAGTCTTTTAGGGCCTAAGCCAAAGATAACGCCCTTATGGCTACAACAAAGTCATGGTGATCCCAGATACACACTTTGACTCACTCCAAGTCAATCGACATAGTGTTGGGAACAATTCAGCTATTTCCCATACTCAAATCGTCGAGCGCGGGAGCCGCGACGCGGGTCAGCAAACCCTTTCCCATCTGTACGATTCATAACCCCGTTATGATCTTAGGCCAGCACTCACGACCGCCTAAGCTGGGCCACAAAGGCTCTCAGCTCAACACATTGGCCCACAGATCTTCAAGAGATAGGCCTCACAATTAATATCCCTCAGTGTCACAACCCGCATTTTTCTTCGAATTCAAGAAGTATCGGAGTATGAGAAAAACACGCGTCGTGATGCCACGTCGAGCAGGGGATAACTGTCGACGCTCAGGCGAACACCATCTAACTAGACAATGAAAATTTCTTAAGATTAATGATTAGAAAATCAGATATAATTTTAAGGGTCGTATCCCTCGGCTCAGTTGATCATCTAGTCCACGGTTTAAAAACTATACTTATATGCAGCGGAAAATACTTTATTTATTTTTGACATCCTATGAGAGTGCATAAGTGACCCCCGAGGTCAACTTATACTATGCAAGACTCTAGATTTATATTATATTATAAGTAGGAAAACGGTCTTTTTACGTTACTTGAAAAGTAGTGTATGAGTTTTATAAAACATGCTGATCATGCGATTTACTTATTATAGTGTTTTAGGTTTAAAATTAACTAAGCAACCTAGCATAAAATTTCCCAAGAGTATGTAGACTATCTCCAGAAAAGGTAGCAGTAAAAGAAACATATCTAGTATCATACGGTAAAACTACCCGTGGACGCCAACAAACTGACACGAACCCACTGGCAAGCATGTATGTTTGTAAGGAAAACAGTAAAACTACCTCACATCAGCAAGAGAAAGATCCCTACAACTCAAGGGATCACCAGCAACACCACAGCAAATCTAGCCGTCCACTCGGCTACTAGTCAGAACCTGAGGCATTCAGAAAAGAAAAGAATACCTCAGTAAGTAAAATAAGAAAATCAGAATTAGAGCATTAAATTAAAATGGAACAATGAGTGTAAGTAAACATGACAGTGAAAACAAACACTGCCCAAAGAAGCAAAAGTACACCAAGTACCAAGCAACAACACCAAGCCCTGCTCAAATCCTGCAGAGGTTACAAGGAAAAAGACAAGAAAACTTGTCACAATATGTTGCATTCTACAAGGAAGAAACACCTAACAATCATAATTTGTGAGGAATGGCAGTAGTAAATCATCATGGACCTAAGTTGGTGACCAAAAACAGTCCCCCAAACAAAACAGTTCCAAAAGAAAATTCACTGTGACAGCACAAAATCACCACAAACCCAGCCCGTACTTGGGATAAAAAGGGTGACGGCCACAACAATACCCAGCCCATACCTGGGACAAAAAAAAGTGGCGGTCACGGCTCGCACACAAAACATCCCGCTCCTTTAGAGCATCAAAATACCACTACCTGCCATAACCTACGATTCGGCCCTCAAAATAAAGGGAGAACGAAAGGCCGACAAGACATTCCCCCTATGAGGTAATCACTCGGGAAAAAGGGTAACTGAAAAGAAAAAAAACTCAGCCTACAGGAATCGTCGAACGCAGCTCGACGTTTTTCGTCGAGCGCGGGAAAAATCGTCGAACTCAGGAAAATCGTCGAACGCAGCTCTACGATTTTTGTCGAATCACAGGACACGGGAAATCGTCGAACTCTGTTCGACGATTTGCCTTTCGTCGATCACAGGTCACGGGAAAAGTCGTCGAACGCCGTTCGACGATTTTTCTTAACCGCAGGCCACAGGAAATCGTCGAACTCCGTTCGACGATTTTGCGTTAAACGCAGGCCATAGGAAAACGTCTAATACAGGCCACGGGAAATATCGTCGAACGTTGTTCGACGATTTTCCTTTCGTCGAACAAAGGTCACAGGAAAAATCATCGAACGCCGTTCGACGATTTTGCGTGGCCTGCGGGTTGTGACACTCAGGTCTCCACGAGACAGGCCTTACAATCAATTACAGCTCACTGGGAGCTACCGCTGGTAGTAGCGCTACAGCCACGCAGTAGGGGACAGACTATCGATTCTTCCACTTTTCGGGTGTTTTCCTGGAGAACACCTCCAGTACTCTCACTGCAGCCATCTGCACACCCCGTGACTCTGAAATATATGTGATTACCATAGAGTATTCTCTGGCATACACAACATACAAACATCACCAATCCAGACCAACCTGTCTAGATGGGGTTCACACAACATGTTTATTCTGTACTTCAATTTCGGATCTAAATGCAACACTAACGGGGATTCAAAAATCAACCCGCAGGGAGAACCACTTCCACGTGCTCGTGGAGCATCTACCCCCACATGCCAAAAAGAAGGACTTTACATGTCCAAGGAAGAGGAATGTTACCCTAGAAGTCTGTTTCTGCACCATGGGAGAGATTCTAGCCGGATGGAAACGACCGTTACGGCTTTGCCTCCGTAAATCCGAACTTATCTCACGGATTGGGGCTACAAAACTCCAACGACAACGAGATCTCCTTCAACCGACGCTCCTCCTCCTTTCTCTAGCCGCTCGGAATTAGGGTTCAGAAGAAAATGAAGTGAAAACGCCACTTCCTAGGCTTTAAACCTAGCTACAGTCGCGCGGTAACTAGCTACCGCTGCGCGGTACCTTAATTGATGGCTTGATTCGCGTGCCACCGCCCAGGCCCTCCAATCACAGGCTGACACGTGTCCACATCGTTACTGTCGACTATCGCTGCGCGATAAGTTGCTATTGTTGCGCAATAGGTTACTATCACCACGTGGTATCTAGCGTTGATTACTACACGACCACTTCCACTACCGCCGCGCGATAACTTTTACTGACATGCGTTAACAACCCGAGAGCTTTGCCAACTAAATTGACCGTGCTACCTCCAGTGGTATCCCTACCGCTGGGCGGTAACTTCCTGAAAGCTCTGCCAACCTTCTCATGGTGCTACCGCCGGCGATAACCCTTCCGTCGGGCGGTTTCTCACTGCAACCATTTCCCTACTTCATGAACTTGGTGCGTTATATTAGGTTTCTAGGAGCTGTGAAGATTGAATCCCAAGTCGCCATATGACTTATTTTCACAAGCTAACCATTGGGGCACTTTAAAGCTCATGATAGGGATAAAGTTGACCAAGCCAAACTCTAGGGCAAACTTGCTTAGCCATTTGGGTAAAGTGACTCCAAGTGTTTCATGGGACCCACTATGAGCTTACTAGGGCTTGGAGATGCCTCTAAAGAGAAGTGAGTCTCAAAGTGTGACACGGAGCTAGCATAAGTGCAGCTGATAAGGGCACCAAATTAAACTTCTAGGGCCTTAAAAGTGTTGGGATGTTACATATAGTTGTTAGGAGAACATGAGCATGATGCTCTCCCTTTGTAGTTGAGAGAACATTTTCAAAAAGCATGAAAGCATCGATAGGGTCCTCTTTCAAATCAAAATTTTGCCTTGCTCTAAGAGTACATAACCGCCACAAGGCGGTTTCAAAATGTATCACAAAAATATAGTATAGATGTGTAACATCTCAGTTCTCAGGTAAGATGAACATAAATCAAGACTAAAGAAAATTTTCTGTTCCGAGGGTGCCACATGGCTGCACTAAGCTTGGTAGTAGTTGCAATCCTTAAGAATATGAATTATATCTGCACAAACATGACCACGAATAAAGCATCAAGGATTACTCGTTAACCCTCCAAGAAGCACGTAAAGCATTCGTGAGAAGGAGACCACTCCAAGCACGCTACAAGAAATGTTTCCAGCGAGGAGGAAGAGGCAATTTCCAAAGCCACGCAAGCTTCAAACAATCACCAGCACTCTCCCCTTCAATTAGCTCCAAATACGCAGATTGAGCTGTGAAGCCCCTAGATGACATAAAGCGCCACCAATAGGAGTCATTTACGGGCTGAATTTCAGCAAGGGATACCCAATAATCTTAAGAGACGTCGTCTCTGGAGGCAAGTGCAAAAATGCGATCACAATCGCAAGAGTTTTTCTCGATGAAATTGGAAACTCTTGCATTATAATCCACCAACAAAGAAGAAACATCATCAAACTCAATTAAATGCTTATGAAGCCAAAAATCCGTCCAAAATTGTGTCAACTCTATTGACAATTCTTCCTTACAAAGCATGACTTAGCAACTTAAGTGCATTCATGGAGCTCTTAAAAGAGTAGGTCCATGCATGCAAATTGCAATCATGCATTAATGAGAAACTAATCACATCAATCAGAATATCATACTTGGCTTTCAAATCACGAATCCAAAAGACTCAGGTTCCAGAAAAAAATCTTCATGCAGATTTCTATAAAAGCACAAGATTAGATTCTTTCATCATGCGAATCCCCAACCCTCCAAATCTTTTGGGCTTACACACATCCTCCCAAGCAACTAAGGTGTTGTTTGGGGCAGCTTATGCCGATGCATAATCTCTATTTAAAACGCAAACGTAGTTTTATAACTGTTTGTTTGTGCAACTTATAGAAAATCACTTATTTTAAAATTGATGATAAGCTGATTTTTAATAAGCTATTCGGGTGCAGCGTATGACTTATCATAAGCACTTATCTCTTAAAAAAAGTCATATGCGTGATTTTTTTGCCCGATCGTGAATTTCTCGTCCGCGAGAGAATTTCTCACCCAAGCGTGATTTTTTCGACAGTGCGAAATTTTTTCGCAAGGGCGCAGTTTTTTGGCCCGGGCGCGGTTTTTTCGACCGGGCAAGATTCTTTTCGCCCGATCGAGAATTTTTCGCCCGGGCTCGATCTTTTCGCCGTGGCGCAATTTTTTTGTCATGACGCATTTTTTCACCCGGAGGCGATGTTTTTCGCCGGGGCGCGATATTTTTGGCCCGTGCTGAATTTTTTCGCCTAAACGTCAGTTTTTTCTGACGGACGGTAGAAATTCTGGAATGGGTGACCTACTGGGAAGTCCCTGTAGGCACGCTTAACCAGATCACTTCTCGTCAAAGGGAGGATTGCAGTCCGTGGGACCTATGACGAAAACATAGAAAGCAGGTGCGCTATGGTCAGGGTCTTCACGCTGCGGTTTCCAACAACCCGTCGTGGCCGAAGGGGCATTGAGAGGGGTTGGGGTGGCACGGACTGCAGTCCATGATGAGGGCCTGGGGCGAATAGCAGCACTGGCGAGTCAGGCTGGTCAGAGTCCTCACAGTATATTTATAGTTTTCTAAGTTTGGTCTGTAAATTACGGAATTCCGCCTTTTGGTTTTACTAAACGCAGCACAAAACGGTCTGCCAATCGCTTAACTCCGCGGTTTGGAGGGGATACTAGCAGAACTAAAGATGTATCCTGGGGTGGGCGAGTGCCTGATGAAGCTGGGATTCGCCACTCGCCCGAACCTGGACCTCACCCTTGGGGGCTGCACTCACCCCAGGGAGTCTGGATCTCGCCCCTTGGGGACTGCACTCACCCCAGGGAACCTGATTTCGCCCCTCGGGGGGCTGCACTCACCCCAGGGAGCCTGGACTCGCCCCAGGGAGCCTGGACTTGACCCTGGGGGGTTGCACTCGCTCCAGGGAGTATGGATCTCGCCCATGGGAGGTGACTTCTACTTTACTCCTCCTAAGTGGTCGAGAACCTCTAGGCTATCATCGATTGCATCTGATCTCGACGAATTACGGGCTATACATGCTTATTCACCATTGCTTTTATAAAATATCTATGCAAGCATCAATTTTCAATTAGCAGCTTATTCATCATCATAAGTTGTCCCAAACAAAGTCTAAATGTATAAATTTTTTGCTCTCAAATCCATCCCACAAAAAGAGCTGATTATCTTTATCAATCTCCCAAACAGTACCATAAATTATTTAGGACACGCCATGATTATCTTAAAATTTTGTTTTTTATGCTCACCAATGCTCTGTTGAAATTTCTCAAGATGATCAACTGATAGTTCTAGTATCAAGCAAACACTTCCAGAGCTATCAAGTTGATCACTTGATCAAGCGGAAAATGAGAAATAGGCGCAGGAACACTCCAATCATAAACTGAGCTATGTATCAGTAACAATGAAGAGCAAACACAGATCTTACATTAATCAACTATCAATCTTTATAGGGTCAGGTATACATGGTGAGACATGATTTCGCCAAGTACAAATGAGAAGAAAACAAACAAAAGTAATATTTAAGCCGGGTGGACTGACTCAGAGACCGCTGAGTCCGCCGAGACCGCCAAGACTGCCAAGTCGCTGCTGCTATCACTGATGTACGGAGTCCGCACAAACTGCGGACAACCCGTTATTCTGCTGACGCTCGCTCTACAAGACGCCGCCGAACTGGATGAACAGACCGCCAAGCCCGCCGAGACCGGCGACCTGGTTATTGAACTTAGACTTCAATTGATGGAGATAAAACTGGTTGGCCGCCACATGCGACCTGTTGCAACCGCTGATTGTAAACTGCAAGCTTCACTGCTTCCTGACCTTGATCAGAAACAGACGCTCGGCTTCACAGTGCTAGCCGCACAACCTGCAAACAGCAACCAGTTAATACTTCTCAAACCGTGCAACCTGAAAACCCGAGTCCGCAAAAATTGATCTACGCTCAACTTACTGTTCACTCAGTTACTGTAGAAGTTTTGGGGGGGGACTATTTATAGGCAGGGTGAGGAGTGTGATCACCGTCTTAGTGAATAGAGTCACCATCCCAGCTTGCAGCTAGCACAACTTAGTCCGCCGAGTCCGCAAGGACTAGGCCAGACTCCAGCCAACTTGGCAGGCGCCAAATCAAGAATCCAGTCCGCCACCAGGCGGACACCGCACCAGTCCGCACCCATTGCAGCATGCGGACACAGCAACCTCCCAATCACTACGACATTTCGCACGCTATATGCGAACATGGCATTAGTCTGCCTAGCCCGCAAACACCGCGTCAGTCCTCCACACTGCACAGCACTTGGACACAGCCACAGCCACATACTGCATCAGTTCGTATGCTACACGTGGACACGTCTTCAGTCCGCCACACGAGTCCACGACCAACAAACAGATCGCCCGGTCAACAGAGGACTCTGCGGATACAGCGAACAACCTGGACTTGTCACAAAGACCAAGTCCAGCAATCCACCAAGCTGGCGCGAGCTCGGTGGACACGAAGCCAGACCGCCAACTTCATGGACAGTCCGCCACCATAAATGTGGCTATCACCCACCGCATCACCAGAGATCACGGTAAGGACCAATGTCGATCTCGCAAACACCAAAACTAGTCTGCCATAGCGGACTCTACGGACTCGAACTGCGTCCGCCACAACTTCGCGGATTAACCACCAATCCGCCTGGTTACTTCAATAACGGGCTATCTGCAGAACCGCAGACTGAGCTGAGCACTGCCACCATATCGCCACGACAGACCGCCTAGGCCGCTCCAATAGATAACCAAGCCACCAAGTCTACTCTGGCCACTAACCACGCAGTCCGCACCGTCAGTCCGCCCAGGCCACTAACTCAGACCGCCTAAGTCTGCCCAGTTTGCTCAATCAACCACTTTCACTTCATAATTTTCAACACTCCCCCTTGAAGTCAGAAGTGGTGATCAAGCCCAACAGTCCACGTAACTGTGTAAAAGGCACCTTTGGCAACTGCTTCGTGAAGATGTTCGCGATGTTGTCCTCACTCTGCACATGCTCCACCATCAGAGATCCCTCCAACACCTTCTCCCGTATGAAATGGTGCTCAATCTCGATGTGCTTGGTCCGTGCGTGACAAACTGTATTATTTAGCAGCTTCAGGGCACTCTCATTGTCACCGCACAACAGAGTAGGACGCCACACTTCTTCATAGACGTCCTCTACTAATCTCCTGAGCCAGATGACTTCCCGAGCTGCCAAGGCCGAAGCCTTGTATTCTGTTTCCGTAGTAGAGACGGACACTGAGTGTTGCTTCTTGCTGCACCAAGAAATACTCCCTGATCCACAAGTGAAGAAGTTATCGAATGTTGACTTTCGGTCGTCTGAATCTCACCGTAATAAGCATCTGATTATCCTTGAAGAATAAACTCTGTGCATCTCCTATACAGGAGACCCATGTCAGAAGTGGCCTTCACGTACTTCAAGATATTCCTAGCCACCATCAGATGAGGCTTCCTTGGTTCTGCCATATACCGACTTACTCGGCCAACCGCATAAGCAACCGGAGCTCCTAGTGACACAGACAGCTCCACCTGAAGATCTTTAGCAGCTTCCTCCTGCCCTTCATCAACCCTGATCTCCTATAGTTCAACAGTGCCACCTTCATACGACGTCAGCTTATCAAAGACAATGTCTCTTGAAACAAAGAACTTCCTTGTCGCAGGATCCATGCACTTCCAACCCTTCTTCCGCTCATCATAGCCCACAAAGACGAGCTTCCTCGCCTTCATATCAAGCTTGGTCCTCTGAGCATGCAGGATATGAACATAGCAGGTTGATCCAAACACCCGAAGGTGTCCCACACTCGGCTTCTCCTTGAATATAATTTCCACGAGAGACTTCATGTTGATCAGACTTAGAGGCATCTGATTGATGACATAAGTTGCACAAGTCATTCCTTCCGCCCAAAAAGACCTGGGAATGCCCTTTGCATGAAGCCAACACTTGCAAGTCTCCGTCAAGTGACAGATCTTCCTCTCCGCTACTTCATTTTGTTGTGGAGTATGAGCACAAGTAAGCTCCCTCTAGATCCCGTGCTTCCTGCAGAAATTAGAGAACTCAGATGAGACAAACTCACCACAATTGTCTGATCTGAACTTCTTGATTCGCAAGCCAAGCAGACCCTCCACCATCTCCTTAAACTCCACAAACAATTGGAAAGCTGTCGACTTCTCCTTCATGAAATACACCCGAGTGTATCTTAAGTAATCATCAATCAATACCATCATGTATCTGCTGCCTCCAAGACTAGCGATAACTATTGGCCCCATCAAGTCACTGTGAATGCATTCCAATGGTGCTTTGCTCCTCATTTGTGACTTGTCAAACGGAAGGTGATGAGCCTTACCGTACTGACATCCCGCGCAAAAATGGCCATCTCCATAGGAGGACAACTTTGGCAAGCCTCTCACCAGGCTCCTTATCGACATAGCTTTCAGCTTGTCCATCCCTACGTGCCCTAGTCTTTCATGCCAGATAGCCGCGCAATCATTAGCCCTCATCCGATCAACATAAGAGCTTATTGATAAGACAAACAAGTCTCTGACTTTTCTCCCTACACGAGCAACATCAGCCTTAACCGCTGATACGTTGCGGAGAAACCTTACTTCTGTGGGCCAAACAAAACATGAAAGCCCGCATCAACTGCATTTGTTACTGAGAAGAGGTTCTTCTTCATGTCAGGAACGTGGTACACACTCCTTAGTGTAAGTGGACCCGGAGCACTATCCAAAGAAACAATGCCCTCTTTCTCTACAGAATGAACAGAATCATCAGCAGTAATAATTGCTTCATTACCTGAGAACGGTTGCAGAGATGAGAACTTTGACTCGTCTCCAGTAAGGTGATGACCATACCCCGAGTCTACTATCCAGTCATCTTGGTAGTCAACGATGACAAGAGCACGAACACGTGCTTGTCATGAAGTCTCCTCCCCACCCGACTTTATCAGTACTGGAACAAGCTCCCTCCTTGTCCGCAACATGCCCAGGTTGCAACTTGACCTTGCAGTCGCGCTTGAAGTGGCCTGCCTAATTGCATCTGTAGCACTTCAACTCTTTCTTTCAATTCTTCTTAGGAGCAGAACTCCTCTCTTGCTGGTAAGAGGTTGACGACCCTTCTTTAGCAACAGGCTTATTCTTCTTCTCTCATCTCTTCTTCTTCTTTTTCTCAGTGATGAGAGCTTCAAAACCACCTTCAGAGATAGTCATACCGGTCATCTGCCTGGCCAAGCTCTCCTGTGACGCTAGCAAGTTTTCCAGCTCCAGCAGAGAAGGTTGAGGTTCCCACCCTTGCACGGAAGTCACAAAGGCCACTTATTCCTTCCGCAAACCGCGAACTATGTGTCTTTTCAACTTTGCTTCAGAGATGGGCTCATCAGGATCCAATGCTGATATTTCAGTGCACAGGTTCTTCATCTTGAGAAAGAACTTAGAGATGGAAAGATCACCTTGAGTTGCCTTAGCCAACTCATTCTCTAGGAACTGCAGCCTTGCCACATCCTTCCTGTTGAACAAACCATCAATGGTTGTCCAAATCTCCGCAGCAGACTCACATCCTAAGATGTGGTCAAAGAGCTCATGTGAGACAGTCTGTTTGAGAGCAAACTCTGCCTTTGCATTAGTTCTTCTCCAAACGCTCACCTCCTCAACAGTAATAGTAACAGCAGTTACCTCTTGCTTATGGTTACCACCGACGACCTCCCACAACTCCTCGCCCAAGAGATTGCTCTTCATACATGACTTCCACTTCTTGAAGTTAGTCGTTGTAAGAAATTCAATGTCAAGACCTCTTCTGTAAGCTCCTTCCATTGCAAAACCACCACTGATCACAAAGCTTCCAGAAGCGCTGAGCACACTCTGAGGTTGATCACAGCTCACTGCTCAAGCCATTGTTTCCTCTGATACCATGTTGAAATTTCTCAAGATGATCAACTGGTAGTTCTGGTATCAAGCAAACACTTCCAGAGCTATCAAGCCGATCACTTGATCAAGCGGAAAACGAGAACTAGGAGCAGGAATACTCCAACCATAAACTGAGCTATGCATCAGTAACAATGAAGAGCATACACAGATCTTGCATTAATCAACTATCAATCTTTACAGGGCCAGGTATACATGGCGAGACAAGATTTCGCCAAGTACAAATGTGAAGAAAACAAACAAAAGTAATTTTTAAGTCGGGCTGACTGTCTTAGAGGCCACTAAGTCCGCCGAGACCGCAAAGATCGCCGAGCCGCTGCTGCTATTACTGATCTACGGAGTCCACACAAACCGCGGACAACCCGTTTTTCTGCTGACGCCCGCTCTACAAGCCGCCGCCAAACTGGATGAACAGACCGCCAAGCCCGCCGAGACCGGCGACCTGATTATTGAACTTAGACTTCAATTGATGAAGAGAAGGCTGGTTGGCCGCCACATGCGACCTGCTGCAACCGCTGATTGTAAACCGCAAGCCTCACTACTTCCTGACCTTAATCAGAACCAGACGTCCGACTTCACAGTGCTAGTCGCACAACCTGCAAACAACAACCAGTTAATACTTCTCAAACTACGCGACCTGAAAACCCGAGTTCGCAACAATTGATCTACGTTTAACTTGTTGTTCACTTAGTTACTGTAAAGTTTCGGGGGGGGGGGGGGGTGGATATTTATAGGCAGGGTGAGGAGTGTGATCACCGCCCTATTGAATAGAGTCACCACCCCAGCTCGCAGCTAGCACAACCCAGTCCGCCGAGTCTGCAAGGACTTAGCCAGACTCCAGCCAACTTGCCATGCACCAAGTCAAGAAGCCAGTCCGCCACCAGGCGGACACCACACTAGTCCGCACTCATTGCAGCATGCGGACACATCAACATCCCAATGACTGCGACAGTCTGCACGCTACATGCAGACATGACATTAGTCCGCTCAGCCCGCAAACACCGCGTCAGTCCCGCCACACTGCACAGCACCCGGACATAGCCACAGCCACATACTGCATCAGTCTGTATGCTACACACAGACATGTCTTCAGTCCGCCACACAAGTCCACGACCTACATGCAGATCGCCCCGTCAATAGCGGACTCTGTGGATACAGCGAACAACCTAGAATTGTCACAAAGACCAAGTCCAACAATCCAAGAAACTGGCGCGAGCTCGGCAGACACAAAGCCAGACCGCCAACTTCATGGACAGTCCACCACCATAAATGCGGCTATCACCCACCGCATCACCAGAGATCACGACAAGGATCAATGTCGATCTCGCAAACACCAAAATCAGTCCACCATAGGGGACTCCACGGACTCGAACTGCGTCCGCCACAACTCCGCGAATTAATCACCAATCCGCCCGGTTACTTCAATAACGGGCTATCTGCAGAACCGCAGACTGAGCTGAGCACTGCCACCAGATCGCCAAGACAGACCGCCCAGGCCGCTCCAATAGACACCCAAGCCGCCAAGTCTACTCTGGCCACTGACCACCCAGGTAGCACCGTCAGTCCGCCCATGCCGCTAACTTAGACTGCCTAGTCCGCCCGGTTTGCTCTATCAATCACTTTCACTTCATAATTTTCAACATGTGCCTTCAACATTTTAATCATGACTGCATATCCTAATAGTATAATATCCCTAAAAATTTAAAATATTCAAATCCAATAAAAAATAATGTTCATGAGTCGATTCAGAAAATACCATAAGTGTGCAAATTCGAACATAGACTTGACTCAACTCAAAGACATGGGAAAGACAATGCCAAACAGATCCGTGCCAAACTAGGGAGAATTAATGATCTGGTATTGCATGTTTAAAGTCTTTTCTATTTAATATTATTTTTATTGTTATAAATAAGAATGAAGATTGTGCCGTGAGGATAAAAAAAACTATGAATAAAATTATGTTATTTACTCCCATTCCTTCCCTCATCTCTCTCCATAGACCACATCCAACTTCCATTCTTAGGTTCCCCTTTCCCTTCTCCTTCCCAAATTATCTTACCAAAAACTAGAGTGCTAGTTAATGGTTATGCTAAAAGAAAAAACAAATATACTAGAAAGTGACAAATATGCCAACAATTGTTGTGCTTATTATTCTAGTTGTGCTTATTACTCCAATTGCATGATTGCATCTACATAATTGAGTGAAAATTTGCACGCTTTGCAATATAACATTTTATATATTATTATATTTTTTAAAAATTATCCATCTCTATTTTTTTATGAATCCACCGTTATTTCTAAGGTA
This sequence comes from Platanthera guangdongensis, assembly GCA_039583875.1. Classification (NCBI taxonomy): domain Eukaryota; kingdom Viridiplantae; phylum Streptophyta; class Magnoliopsida; order Asparagales; family Orchidaceae; genus Platanthera; species Platanthera guangdongensis. The sequence goes on along the minus strand of CM077163.1, from coordinate 168,084,918 downwards.
GTATAGATTAACAATGTAATAGTTCGGTTTAGTTCGGTTTTTAAGCAAAACTGTAAACCGAATCAGCCTTATGTAATTTCAAAAATTTGGAACCGAACCGAACCGCTCAAGCATTGAAACCGAACAGAACCAAACCACAGTTCGGTTTGATTTTGGTGGTTTAAATAATGTATTATAATAGAATATGAATATTAATATCAAATAAAACAGAGTTGTATTTACATGAATTCACAACAGTGTGACAATCAATTATAGTTTGCGTTGTGAAGTAAATATGTAAAATAACAATGTATAGATAGTTGCACATCATACAACTGTGTGACATTCACAGGCGCAGATACCCTAGGTCACTTGCGGGCGAGAATAGGAGAAGCCGAGAATTATAAAGCGAGTTCGGCCGGTTGGTTATATCATTCTATTATCCGATGGAATTTGAAACCTAAAAGTAAAAAAAAAATACAGCTTGGTTTGCAAATGTATTCCAGGTAATTAAATGAATTTTAAAAAAATTACATATAAGTAAATTTATTACAAAAAAAATTAAATGTAATAAAAAGTTGTTATATAATACAGTTCGATTCGATTTGTTATACAAATCCATGAACCGAATCAAACTATATGATTTTTCTAAAATCAAAACTGTGACTGAACCACGACTAACTGAAACTGAACCAAACAGTGGTTCAGTTTGGTTTGACGGTTCGGTTGATTTTTGCTTACAAGTCTAGTATAGATGAACTGGAAAAATGTAACAAAAATATTGCACAGTGATGACGGTCTTAAATGCAAGGATTAAACCGTAATTACCTAACAAATATCATTCATTTTGAACATAAAAGTGGAAGTTTTTTAGATGGACACTAACAGATGACAATTTAACCCTTTTGTTCATGACCGAAACCGTGCCAAACGGAGCCTAATAAGTGAGGGGAAAGTGGGCATTGGGAAAAAAATATCGAGGGCATGAGGGCATATATATAAAGTTTCAACCAAAAATAGTAAAGAGTAGGCCCAACATGGAGGGATGAAAGTGAGCCAATCCGAATTTTACCAATCCATTAGAAAGGCGTTCCTCACTCGCTCGCCCATTTTTCTACTGTCTGCGGACTCTCCACTCACTTGCTTCTCCTCATTGAACTCCGGCTGGCGAGTTTGCGCCGGCGGTGCGATGGGATGCGCGTCGTCGAGGCTTGATAACGAGGACACTGTGAGGCGGTGCAAGGAGCGTCGCCGCCTTATGAAAGAAGCAGTATATTCCCGCCACTACCTTGCCTCCGCCCACTCCGATTACCTCCGGTCCCTCCGCCTCACCGGCTCGGCGCTCACCCGCTTTGCAGCCGGAGAACCCCTCTCCGTCTCCGAGCAAACTCCAGCCGTCCTTCTCCATCACCTCCCGTACACGGCCACCGCTCCCTCCACAGTCTCATCATCGCTCCCCCCTTCAACTCCGGCGTTCTCCATTCATCCACCTCCTCCTCCCCCATATACTCCATCCATCACCAACTCCATGCTCCCCCACATCCTCTCCGACTCCAGTGTTCCCTCTACTCCCTCGGCCCCTTCCTCCGGTCCCGCTCAATTTGCCTCCAAGCGTCAGTCCAATCGATTTGCCAATACCCCCTCCCAAGCCTCCTCCGCCTGGGACTGGGAGAACTTCTACCCTCCATCCCCTCCTGGCTCCGATTTCTTCAATCAGCTCAAGGAGAAGGTCATAGACGAGGAGGATTCAGACGACGAACCAGGAGAAACCCACCATCACCACCTTCCTCAAGATGATGAAGATCGCCACTATGGCGCGGGGGCTCGAGATTTCCGCGATGGTCGTCACGGCAGCAGTACCAGCTCTTCAACCAAATCAGACTGCGATGACAACGATGAAGAGGATGAGGAGGAGCGGTGCTCGAGATCTGAGGGAACAGCCACGAGATCCGACTTCGGTGGTTCATCGTCGATCGACGTAGGCGCCCGCATTCGGCCAGCACCATCCGACACCGGTTCCACCTTCACTCCCGTTGGGAAATCGATTAATCGGGAGAGATCCGAGTTCGGGGGTTCCTCAGGGTGGAACGATCGGGACGATTCCTCCGCCGCCGGCGATCTCAGGCTGGTTGTTGGTCACCGCGATCTGGCGGGAATCGTGGCATCCCTGGAGGAGTACTTTGTGAAGGCCGCCTCCGCCGGCGAGCCTGTCTGTGATCTCCTAGAGATCGGACGCGCGCAGCTCGACCGCAGCTTCCGGCAGCTCAAGAGTAAGAAAGCACTACTCAATTCATATGCTAGGGCTAGTGGCCGTCGTCGTAATTAATACTGCAAATTGGACTACTTCTAACTGTTTTCGTTTCTTTTTTTCAGAAACAGTTTACCATTCCAATAGCTTATTGAGTGCTTTATCTTCAAGCTTCTCATCCAAGCCGCCATTGTCGGTAAGGTATCAACTCGATGCCGGCGCGCTCGAGGAATCCGGCGTGGAAAAAAGCCATGGCTCGACGCTGGAGCGTCTTCTTGCTTGGGAGAAGAAGCTATACGGAGAAGTCAAGGTAAAATTTTCATTTGGAGAACATTTCATTATGAATTTGACCCATTAAACATCATTTACTTGAACTTTGTCATAGGTTAAAAATAGGTTAATATTTAGAATTTCATAAATTTTTTCTTCTAATTTTGGCATGAGAATGCCTAATTTTCCACTTGCCCTAATGATTCCGTAGTTTTGAAGCACACTGTGGTACCTACCACTCCTATGGAGCATCCATGATCAATGTCATGTATTTATTTCTTTATTTTTTAAATAAAGTTGGGATTTTTATTTTTGTTGGTTAAGTTAAGCAGCTTCGAATCTTGTTTACAGAAGGATTGCATTAGCCTTTCTCGATGCCTTTTGCATCTAAACCTGAACGTTAGTGCATTTTATGAAAGGAAAGTGGGGCTGCCTACCTTTTTTTTTTGCTTTCTGAGAGAAAAATTCCAACTTAGAAATAATTTAATTTTGATGGAGATTATTGATTGAGGCATATTTTTGTCAATTGGCTGTCCCTTTCTGAATTTGTCTTTGAAAAATTGCTCATATGGGTCATGGCACTGCTCTCATTTGCTCTATTATGATTAGCGTGCAATTGCTTTGGTCATGCCTGAACAGCGAATAGTTGGAATGTTTTTCTTTAAGGATGGCACTATGGTGACAAAAAGCTTGCTAATTTTCTTTGCCCATACTTTAATGTTCCCTAGTTATTTTTCTGATGACATGTTTTTACCAAAATTTACTGATCAATTTGGAAATTTTGTTTTTAAGCTGCAACTTGATTCACTAGCTTCCCATTCAAATACTATATATTAACCTTTTAGCTGGTATAAGAAGTGATGCTGCCGTCAGCAGTAATGTCTAGGTGGCTTGTTTTAATGGAAACATGACCCTCCTTGTAATTTTGCCCCTTAACTAGTGCAGGGTACTTTAATTTCTCCAAGCTACTTAGGGTAGTAAAATTTGGGCTTTCCTTCTGATTTTAAAAGCTGGGATGAAAAACCTTTGTTGTACCATTTGCACTATGTGATAGCATGTGGCTCGCTGCTTGTATTTACTTGCAATTGGACATCTATAAGTCCCTTCTTATGTCTGGGGGCCATGGAGGCTATTAATGTGAACTAGCCCTTTGCCAAAAGATGAGATGGATTGCTACATAAGAAAGTGAACTATTATGCTTTTCTCTGAGAGAACGATGTAATGACTTTCTCCTCTTCTCTATCAAACCTCATGGACATCCTTGAGCACCGAGCTCAGCTCGTGGTTGGCAGTGGGAGTTTAGTATATGCGCAGCATTGTGATGGGAATGAGGTTTCCATTCAACACTTCGCTCCTCCAAATGGCTACCAACCTGATTGTAGTAATCGACCGAATGTGCAGCGGATTAAAAGCTCCCTCAAATAGAGGCAGAAGATCTCATCATTTGGCTTGTGCATTTCCCATTTTATAGTTACTGAAATGCTCTTCCTTTGGATAAACTAGTTGGTTAATTTATTTAGGCAGCAGAGACGAGGACCTGTAGTGGAGGACGAGTTTTGGATCCGTTCGGAGCCAATTGACGACTTTTCATATATGGCGTGCCCGGATCGACGATCGGACTTCGCAGATGCGTCCGGATTCGCGTTGCGAATCAATTTGATATATTACTTTAATATTTTTTTTATATTATCTTTTTATTTGAATAACCCCACCTCTGACCAATCATAGTCGTCGAAGGTGGGGTACCCTAGCCCTTATTTTATTATAAATAAGATGTTAGTGGGCTGATTGGTGGCTATTGCAAAATTTGGTGAATAGTATTCCCGGATTCCCGCGATCCCGCCACGGTGCCGACTCCGTGGAACCTTAGGTGATGACTCCTAGGCTTGTATCTCCCTACCCAAGGTTTGCCCTAACTCTAAGCCTCTTTTCCCCCTCCCCAACCCTCTCCCACAGCCGTCCAAGACTCCTAAACTCAGCCGCCAAACTGCTGCCAAAAATTTCTCATTTCATTCTATGCACTGTTCAAAAATAAAATTAACTATTCCTAGAGTATAGTTTTTTTTCCTTCCTCAAAGCAAGTGGCCTGCTGTTTCAGATTCCCTCCATCGCCAGCCCCCTAATCCCAGTCCATCAAGCCGCCAGACCCCCTCATCTCATACGCCACCCTCAAATCCCACTCCTCCCGGCAACACCACCCGCCCATATTTTCCCCTTTCACAACCACCGCCTCTCCCAACCAGCATAGTCACCCTAGCCGCTAGCCCCCCCTCTAACGTAGAACCACCACCTAGAGCCCTACTCCTCCCGGATCAGCCTCAATCTAGAGTTTTCAGCCCGGATCCGATCTCATATTGCCAGATCTACCCTTCCCCGTCCGGATTTACCCTCACTTGGCCGGATCTATCCATTTCCGGCCCGATTCCACCATCCGCCGCCGAGGACAACCAATTACATCGTTTCCACGCCACCAACTCCACCTCGGATCGTCATACACGAATATCCGGCTCTGGATTCTTCAGTGTCTTGGTCAGCTCACTATTTAGTGAGATTTTATTGTACTGTATTATTATTTTCAGCATATTTATATTGGATTGAATCTTATGTTTGTTGTGGATCTCTTGTATGGTAGTTGTTTATTAAATAATTATCATAATTTCCAAGATTTATTTGTCGCGCGCTCTAGCTTTGTCCCTCCACGCGGAGTAAACCATACGCTTGTTTGCCCTAATAAATTATTTGTGTTTTGCTTTGAATATTCTGCGTGGGATGATATTATTTATTATTCAATTATGATTTTATCTGTCGGGGTTTGCATAACATGTAGGGTTAGGTCACCGTTAATCCGTCGCCTATAGATTCGCCCTGCTTCAATTGGTATTAGAACCAGGTTACGCGCTTTTTTGATATGCAGTCGTAGAGTTTATAGGTTTTTTCATTATGTTTAGGTGTCACAATTTTTCATCTCCTCACTTTGGAGGTCTTGAGTCCACTTGCACCCGCACTCATAGATCCCCTTCAGGGAGACCCTCACGACACTACAATGATTATTCGCGATCGCAATACACCACTTCCAGAGATCGTGTTGACCCACCGACAAGACCCCACTATTCTAGAGACGTTCAATGTGATGATTGTCGTTGTTCTTATCCGTACACGCGAGCGAATCGTGTTGATCGTTCGACACCACTTAGTTACCTTAGGGATGATTATTATGAGGATCATCGTTCTGAGAGAGATCTTGAGAGTCAGTTTCGTACTGCCGCCCCTTATTTTGACGGCTCATCGAGTCCCGAGTATTTCAGTTATTGACTCGTGGATATGAAGTATTATCATGATCATTTTGAGGTATTCGGTGAACGTCGCGTCAAGTTTGTGAAACTTAGACGTTTAGATCAAGCGAGGGCATATTAATCCAGCGTTGAGAGGACCCGCAATTGAGACCGTCTTCGTCGTATAACTAGTTGGGTGGACATGAAGCGTACATTGTGTCAGAGGTATCTGCATTTGTCGTATCGGAGTCGCTTGCTCGGGCAGTTATTTTCCCTCAGCAAGGATCCATGTTTGTCGCTGAGTACAGATACCGTTTTGATGAGTTAATGGCGAGGAGTGATACCCGAGAGAACCCAGCCGTGACCACTACCGGATTTTGGTCCAGAATTTGACCTGACATACGTATTAAGGTGGTTTATCATAGCTTGAAGTCCCTTGAGCAGATGTATCAGCTTGCCCTTCGTTACAAACAGTCTATAAGATCCGCAAGAGCTAGTCGATGGGTTTCTCACCTTAACCTCCGCAGTACGAGTCCCTCCTATACTGAAGTCACCACGACGTCTACCACTGTCCTGCCAGCCACGACAGAAGTGATACCTGATGCTGATTGCTCTCACCCCAATGGGGTGCTTAGCCCGGTGAGTGACCTATCTCTTGTTTCTGACCCGTCTCTTGTGACCCCAACTGAGAGCGAGCCTGAGCGGCCTATTGAGCCTGTAGTGTTGTGCCCCTCACCCATACCTCTTCCTCTATCATACATCGGGTTAGTTAGCACCCTAACCACAGACCCATTTTCTGACACCGCACCCACGAATCCATTCTTGAGTATAGGTCTATGTCGCTCTCTCATTGTCATTACCTGGAGTCACATCACGACCGAGAACACAGAGCCTGATGTTGATCTCGTAGTGTCTATGTCACCCATTCACGAGGACACTACCCCTTTCGGTGATACTCATCTGGAGAACTTTGATTCTAGTGACGAGTTCTATGACAACCCCCCTGTTGAGCCTCCTGATGAGCCCCCACATCCCGGTGAGGATGCGATTCGGGTGAGCCGCTCGCCTATGAGTTTTGAGTTACTAGTGTCACTTTCGTTATCACCTCTTGTCTTGCTCAAGATAATTGACCTTGAGTGGAGCAGTACGTATGTTGGGTCTCCCGTGAGTACACTTGAGCATATTCCAGATATTTTGGGGTCCTATTTGTTGACACATCGCACTCTCAACGAGTTTTGGGACACACCACCTGCTGACCCACCAGACGACTTCTTTATTTTTGGGAACACTCACTACACTATAGTCATGTTTTATAGTCTATGTACACGGTTTTCACCCAGGTGGTCGTCTCATTCGTGATGACTTTTCGTACACACCTCCTGGTGAGCCCCTTGATGTGTTACGTTCCCTATGAGGCATTTGGCTCGTTACGAGCTCATATTTGAGTGTAAATGTCTCGCACAATCACCAGAACTCTCGATACACATGGGATGAGTTTTTTTACACTCTTCCGAGAGAGCATCCTGATAGGTCACTTCATGTGATATATTTTCAGGTTATCATTAGATTTTCCCATAGAAAACATGTAGTGTCTATTGTGTTTTATTTGCATCATTTGCATGAGTCTGTTTGGTCGTTTCTTTATCATTTGCATGTGTTTGTTGAGTTGTTTATCCATCGTTTGCGTATGACATGAGTCGGTCCGACAGAGAATTCATAATGATAATAAATTTTGTAAGTCGCATGCGGATGTTCACTGACAAGAGCAGATACTTCATGAAGGAGAGCAAGTGATGGTGAAAATCTGCATTGTGAGACTCCGTGCGAGGCTTGCTAAAAGCTTGAACGTTAGACGAATGGATTCCTATATAATCATGAGACGGATCGAAGCAAATTCTTATGATCTTGATATCTCTGCAAGTATAGGCATCCATCCGATATTTAATGTTGGAGATCTAACGTCATACTACGAGCCTCGCATGTATGTGGACCCAAGCAGTGGGGACTTCTAGTCGCCCACACCTCCACTTACGTTGTTTTACCACCTTCATAGCCCACCCACGTCTGATGACCACCACCACTCACCCACTTTGACACTCACCTACCTGGAGACTCGTCTTCTTTGGTTCTACCTCCACCGCTGCCGATCATATCGAGATCCACCACTCGTGAATTGAGCGTTGAGAGCATCACGCAAAACAGACTTCACCAGTGCATTCCTACTACAAACGTTGGTGACACTTGAGTACTTGCAGCAGAGCTCGATCGATTCACCCATGTACTTTGAATTCAGTACGATCCTATCCATTCACCGGAGATGACAACTTTTCAGTCGGGGGGAGTTGATTAGCGAGGACAGTCTTCCGTCGACGACACTTGGATGACTTCCAGTGGACCTCTTCGAGTCTTGACATGCATCGAGAGAATTCTGATCCCTATTCATCGAAAGATGAATTCTTTCAAGCCGGGGAGATTGATGTGGAGCAGATACGAGGACATGCAGTGGAGGACGAGTTTTGGTCCCATTTGGGACCAATTGACGACTTTCCATATATGGCATGTCCGGATCAACGACCGAACTCCGCAGATGCGTTCGGATTCATGTTGTGAATCAATTTGATATATTACTTTAATATTTTTGGTCTATTATAATTGTATTTGAGTTTTCCTACCTCCGGCCAATTATAGCCGTCGAAGGTGGGTTGCCGTAGCTTTTATTTTATTATAATTAGAATGTTAGAGGGCTGATTGGAGACTATTGTAGAATTTAATGAAAATTATTCTCCGGTTCCCGCGATCCCGCCACGGTGCCGACTCCGTGGAACCCTAGGTGACGACCCCTAGGCTTGTATCTCCCTCCACAAGGTTTGACCTAACCCTAAGCCTCTTTTCCCCCTCCCAAACCCTTTCACACAGCCGTCCAAGACTCCCAAACTCAGTCGCCAAACTGCTGTCGAAAAATCCCCTTTTCATTCTATGCACTGTTCAAAAATAAAATTAACTATTCTTAGAGTATAGTTTTTTTCCATCCCCAAAGCAGGTGGTCTGCTGCTTCAGTTTCCCTCCACCGCCAGCCACCCTAATCCCCTTCCAGCAAGCCGCCAGACCCCCTCATCTCATACACCACCCTCAAATCCCCCTCCTCCCGGCAGCACCACCCGCCCACTTTTTGCCCTTTTACAACCACCGCCCCTCCCAACCAGCATAATCACACTAGCCGCCAGCCCCCTCCCTTACGTGGAACCACCACCCAAAGCCCTCTTCCTGGATCAGCCCCGATCTGGAGTTTTCAGCCCAGATCCGATCTCATACTGTCAGATCTACTCTTCTCCGCCCGGATCAACCCCCACGTGGCCGGATCTATCCATTTCCGATCCAATTCCACCATCTGACGCCGAGGACAGTCACATACAACGTTTCCGCGCCACCAGCTCCACCTTGGATCGTCATACACGCATATCCGGCTCTGAATTCTTCAGTGCCCTGTCAGTCCACTATTTGGTGAGATTTCGTTGTACTGGATTATTATTTTCAGCATATTTATATTGGATTGGATCTTAGGTCTGTGGTGGATCTCTTCTATGGTAGTTGTTTGTTAGATAATTATCGTGATTTGCAGGATTTATTCGCCGCGTGCTCTAGCTTTGGTCCTCCACGCAGAGGAAAGCCTATGCTTGTTTGCCCTAATAAATTATTTGTGTTTTGCTTTGAATATTGTGCGTGAGATGGTATTATTTATTATTCAATTGTAATTTTATCCATCGGGATTTGCATAGCATGTAGGGTTAGGTCATCGTTAATCTGCCTCCTATAGATTCACCCTGCGTCATATCTTAGGAGCCCAAGCTTATGAAAATACCGGGACCACCCAAATCGAGTATGCTATGATGGATACTAATTGAGGCTAATCACATCAATGTTGGCATGTCGATTACACTCACATAAATGTGGTGGGTTAGTATATTAAGGCTTTGTTTGGAAAGTGGTGACAAAGGGATCATTTTAATGTGCTATTATTAACATTATTTTCTTAAAATAATTTTTAGGCCACAACACCACCTCAACCATGCCGGTGTGGTTGCACGTCTATTTGGGTCGGTGGTGGCGGTCATTAACGCAGTGGTTGAAAATTGTGGCCATGAATGCGGTGGATGGAAACTTTGGTCACAAACACGGTTGTGTTCTTTAGAGAAATTATATTTTCAGTGCAGTCAACGTGAAAACAGGTTTATCTGTTTGGCAGTATAGAACAATGGTTAGTGTTGAACTGAAATTTTAATTTACATAGAAATGTGCAAGTAACACGAAACTCAAATTGTTCAAATAAAACTAAAAATACTGGAAATATTTTTTTTGATAGGAACAGAGTAACACCGTACCATTTTCTTTTGATAGGAGTAGAAATTTCACCAAAAATAAGAACTACCAAGGAGGACGAGGCCCAAAGCTCAAGAAATCATGCTTCCCTTGGCAAAGTAGGAGCAGATGTCTATTGAAGAGATGAAGAAATTGCGAGCTACTGGAGAGGACAATGCATGTGTATAAAAAGTATCCCATTGGCGAAGCCGATGAACTGTGACAGAGAGACAACCTCGACTGGGATCTCACCAACGAAGATGGAGGAGAAGATCCAGATCAGGAGCAAATGGTGAGCTCTGTTCTTCACGAGGATGGAGCCCCATCTGGATCGGCAGAACGACGAGCTCAGTTCATCGCCAGGATGAAGGAGAAGCCTCAGCTCTGTTTTGGGAAGCGAAACACTAGGATGGAGGAAGGATTAAAACCGCAGTCCGCCATGTGTTTTACGTGAAAACACCAAAATATTGTGTTTTGTGTTTCTCAACATCTGCCCAAATGATTGCAAAATTGCGAAGGCATTTAAAAATAATCATCATCCCAAATAGGTCTAAGCATTAGCGTCTAGAAATGCACAAACCCAAGAGAGTGGAACATGGGCCAGAAACACTGTCACTTACATTTCAAGCACTAGTAGACTATTACCACTGTTGAAATTCTTAAAATGTAAGACATAATAAAAAAACTCAAAATAATTAATCTCGTGAGCGTGCTTTGTACATATGCCATGATTTAGATGAATAATGATTATATTATTATTATTTAATAATAGTAATAATGATAATATTTTAATAATTATAGATATAATATATATTATACATTTATTAATGTAATGAATAAAATGATATTATAATATTTTTATTATTAATAAGATATGAAAAATCTTAATGATATTAATGTTAAGAATTCATTTCCTATTATAAATATTAATGTTATTAATGTTAAATATATATATATATATATATATATATATATATATATTAAATATTATATACCCTTTATGTAGTAAATAACATATTTATTATATAATAATAAATATTCATCTTTTAAAATATTAATTATATAACAATAAAATCCTTAATGTTAAATATAATTAATATTTTGTATTAATTATTATAATTAAATGTTTAAATATTTTAATAAATTCTGATATAAATTTTTGGCTTTTAAATAACTCTCTAGAGTATGAGAGTAAAAGACATACAATTTCTCTCATCTTTCTCTCCTTAAGTTCTATATCTTTCAATATAGTTTCTTGCTATTCTATGTTTGTTTCATCCTGTAGAAGTTCGGATGCTCGATGTTTTTTCGGTGTCCGCGCACATTGAAGTTTTGGGATGTAGCCGGGTGTTGTACCTTGGAGAAGTGAGCATCGGTTGAAAGCCTTGTCAGAGGGTGGTGCAACTTCTTTAGGGCAGTGATCACACGCCTTAGCTAGGCTCGATTTCTTACTCTAATATCTTTTGTTATTTTATTTCATGTCATTTTAATTATGTTTTTTTAATTTCGAAATTTCTATTAAAGAAATCATTATAAATATTTATTATTTATATATCTAAGAAAATTATATAAAAAGTGAAAATTATTATTATATATATATAATAAAAGGAAAAAAATTCTAACAACCACAACATTTATTACCATAGTTTCACACGTCCACCGCACATAGGATATAGCTGTCTCAATCATAGCATGTGCCTCCTTGTACAATCCAAAGCTGTTGGAACCATGGAACAAATATATGATGTTTTATCTCAGGTGTGAACCTTCATAAATACCAAAATTGTGAGATTTAAATGTAGTTTTATCTCAGATGTCAATCATTTCTCTTATTATCCATGACAATTAATGGAATTAGACACCTCAATGACATATTTAAGAGGTCTTCATTGCAATTTTGATTTAAGAAATCCTGGTCCACAATTCTTTCCTCATGACACTGAATTAAGTTCTAGGGATACTAAATGATGGAATGGTATGTGGGATCAAGAGAATTTTTCATTGCCAATCACTGCACAATAAATGGAGAATTACGGATATGAGAAGAGAACAATAAAAAGGACAAAACCGGATCCCTTAGCATCTTAAAAGAAGATTTCATCTTTTAAGCTTAAGTTAGTTCATTCCATAGGATTATTCAGTATTTGTAGTATTGAATACTAAGGTTTTGTTTGGGATAGTTGTGATGTTTGAGCAGTGACAGTGTGAAACTGCTAAGTGCAATGGTTGCATTTCAGTTTGGGGTGTATGTGATTCAGTTTGGACCCAATCTGAAATCAAACTATTGTGTGTCAGTTCGGTTCGATTTTTTGGTCGGTTTACTTGGTTCGATCTTTTGGTCGGTTTACTCGGTTCAATTTTTTGGTCGGTTTACTTGGTTCGGTTTTAGGTTTTACTATTTAAAAGAATTTTGAACTTGAATATCTAACAAAAAATAAATAAAAATATGCTAATTAAAAATGGAAACGTTGTTAAACTTCTTTTGCTAATGATGTATTGTAGTTAACTCATATTGCATGAAAAAAATATTTGGTTTAATATTTCTCAAGGTTGTCAGGATCGAGATCCTAGATGAGATTATTTTGATGTAGGATCGGATCAGATAGTATGGTCGGATCGAGGATCGCTTTACAAAATCAGAATCGATTTATAAAATCTGGATTGTAGGATCCGGATCGCGATCCTGACAACCATGATATTTCTATTGTGAAATCGAGTAAAAGATATTATAAGATATAAAAAAAATCAACTCAATAGATTGTTTTCTCGGTGCATAAAATTTATACATTGAAAATTTTACTTATATCCAAATAATATTGAAATCATTCAAATTATATAAGTTGTATGCATTATTTTGCTAATAACAATTAAAATATCATTATTGGTAATATTTTTACTTGAATTATTAGTTGGTGCATTTTAGTTTTTTGAAGACAAAAACCAAAACCAAACTAGACCATTCGGGTTGGTGTAAAATCGGTTTGGTTCGGACGGTTTGGGGCGATTCGGTCGATTTTTTGTTTTCATGCACACCTCTAGATATGACATTCATGAACGCTAATAGCTTTGCGCACTTGCATGATTTTGGTGACATTTTGGCTTAAGACGTCATTTTGAGAAAATAGCTGTCATGGGCTTCTTTCGTATCGTCGCAATCTCGTGGAGGTGGCAGTGAGGCTGAGATATAAGGGGAGCCAGACTCAACCCACATAGAATGCCGGGAGGAGAAAGAAGAGGAGCCTTGCTAAACCCTAACTTTAGAATGAGAATGAGGAGGTAAGAAGTAGAGATATGAAGAGATTTTTTCATAATTCTCTCATAACTATTCATGACCGATGGGGTCCCTTAAATAAAATTACAAAATGAAATAAGAGTAATAAGTCTGAACAGTTAGACTTATATAAAATACAAAAACGCATAATATAAACTAATATAAGAAATTGACCCATAAAAATGAAGCATAAATAAGACGGGATAACTGGCCATGGGAGACCATAACATCCCACCCGTCATTCAAATCGAGCTTGTCCTCAAGCTCAAACGAGGTGCAAACTGTTTGATCATATGGTTCCTTATTCCCAGTAAAACAACTCATTGTAGCGCGTCTCTATCGTAGAAGCTACATCGAGCGACAAATCGTCATCATGCTCCAGGTTTTTCGAAGGACTGTAGGGATATGGCGTGGTAGAGGGCCAAAGGCGCTTTCTTAGGTGGGGGATTGTCGAACATATATTTGGAGTTGGGGCAAATGCTCTCGGTGGGCGGTCAAGGGTGACCGAGAACCGTACTGACTGGGAGCCGCAACGACGGTTGGGGGGGGAGGTGTTGTTAGAAGGAATGACTCTAAAGGGATTGACAGAGCAGGTGGTCGGGGCGGAGATTGCGACAACATAACTTGTGGCGTCATCACCGCTGGGCTTGGAGATGACGATAATGCATGTGTGAACTGTGGGGATGGAGATCAGTGGAGCTTCTTTTGGCACTGGTGGCATTAGTGGATGCTCCGATGGGATCAAGCCCCCGAAATGTCTGTCAATGTTGGTAGTGAGTCACATAAGTTTGATTTCATATAATGTCGACATCGCCAGTAACATCTGGAACTTCGAACGGAAGACTTGCTCGTCGGAGCTCGGCGCCATACTGAGATTAATTATGTAATTAATCCAATTAAAAATTAATCAATTAATTTAATTAATTTGATTAAGAATTGCTTTTTATTTTTTTTTTTGAAGGGAGACTGTTGCATGGCTCAAGAGATGGATGCTCGATATTTGCCTTCGATGCTGGGATCTGCAGCGTGCAGGCTCCAGGACGAGGTTGCGTGCAAGGGTCGATAAAGAAATCGCTTTCTTGAAGGATTCATGGAAGAGGAAGAAGTCTGGAAAGGCAGCAGCTGCGGTGAACGAGATATGCCTGACTGGAAGTCGGCGAAATGGCGGATCCATTATGGGAAGGGACGCGCGAGCTTCTGCAATGCGCTCCCCAGTAGGGAAGGGGTATACTATCTTGCCTTCACAATCAGAGGCCTCAAATATCTTTTTGGCGAGAACGGATGCTCAATAGGCGTTGATTGGAGCAGTCCATGTCAGCAAAACAAGGATCACGGGAAGAGGATAACTCTGGTTACCAAGCCGCTCAACGTTCGATTTGCATGCAGGAATGCCTAATCGAGGACAGGACTCGTTTCAACAACCCTTTGGGACCGGGTTTGTTGGTTGCGGGAGAGGAGCATCTCGTGTGCTCCTACTTCCGAAAAAAAGACAAATCATCTGCGGGATGAGCAGCATGTCGTGTGCTCCTACTTCCGAAAAAAAGACAAATCATTTGCGGGATGAGCAGAGAGGCCGAGGAGACCTGAAGGAGATAGTTGTTACATTTGCGGAAGAGGATGATCGAGATGCTCTGAAGGCAAGTTGTTACGAGCTTCTCCTGTATTGTCGTCGCCGTCTCGTCGGAGGTGATGGTCGACCTAAACCCATCGAGAATGCAAGGAGGAAGAATTCGAGCCTTGCTTAGCCATAGAATGGGGATGAAGATGAAAGAACTAGAGAGAGGAGAACTAAAGAGGGGAAGAGAACTTTTCGTAAAATTTTTGGATATCCATTCATAACCCATGGGTCCCTTAAATAGTGTTATAAAATGACGTAAGCGTAATAAGTTTGAATAGTTTGACTTACAAAAAATACTAAAATGCCATAGAATGGGGATGAAGATGAAAGAACTAGAGAGAGGAGAACTAAAGAGTGGAAGAGAACTTTTCGTAAATTTTTTGGATATCCATTCATAACCCATGGGTCCCTTAAATAGTGTCATAAAATGACGTAAGCGTAATAAGTTTGAATAGTTGGACTTACATAAAATACTAAAATGCCTAATATAAACTAATATAATAAGCTGACTCTGACCCGATAGTTAAACGCGACATGCGTCGACAGTCAAAAAATGACAAATAAAACTGAATAATTGGTTGTGTGAGGCCATAACAATAACATGCTATCTATGTTTTTCATAATTGTGTTCACAACTTCACGTCTCTCCACCCTAAACAATACTAACTACTTATAAGCCAATACTACCTTTTGCATTAAGAGTTTTGCTTGAGCCTCTAATGGTAGCTATAGATAAAATTCCCTACAGATTTAATCGAAACATCATTTACAGATTTCTGCGCTTCACAGTTTTGATTAAAAGGACTGAAATGGTGTATTAAACTGCACCCTGATAGCTTATTTCAGTGGGAGGAAATGCTTTTGAACCTTACCCTGACATGTATTTTTCTGCCATAGATTACTTGTCCATGATCTGGAATCTGAATGCAGGCTAGGGAGGGTGTGAAGATTGAACATGAGAGGAAGTTATCCTCATTGCAGAGCCAGGAATACCGAGGAAAAGATGATGCAAAGATAGACAAAACAAAGGCTTCAATCAACAAGCTGCAGTCGCTGATCATAGTCACATCTCAAGCCGTGTCCACCACTTCCTCTGCAATCACCCAAGTCAGAGACGATGAGCTCGCCCCTCAACTCGTTGACATCTGCTATAGGTAAATAAATTCTCATTTCATATCATAAAAAACCACATGGGGTCTGTTCGTTGAATGAGAATTGAGCCCTGGAATTGAATAGTACCTCCAATTTCAATCAAACCTCAATTTTGTCCAACTGAATAGACCACACCGGTATTTTGGGCATTGTAATGTGATATCATGTTAGGCTATGTTTGGGACAGTTGTGACAAAAGACATGTTTGAAACATCCGGGTCAGGATTTCAACCCAAAAACTCCATTTTGGGCGCAGGGGCTTGTGACCGCTCCAACCCACCACACCTGGTTAATTGTGGTGTCGTCTATTGAGCCAAATTTCCTACCCACGGATTCACGGTTTTCACCACTCCCAAACAAAGCGGTGTTTCAAAGTTTTGATTTTGCTTTGCTACTGCCTATGTTAGAAACAGAACATCCTACCGAAAACTATTAATTAACAATGACGCCTTGATAGCGTAGAAATGATATTGAATGTACCTAAACACTATATTTAAGCCTTGTTTGGCGCGACGTTTTTGCTCCGGTGAGTTTGGACAAAAACGCCGCCGTCATAGAATGAATGTTTGGCATGACAACGGTTATGACCGCCACCAAGAAAAGAAAACTAGTTTTGAACATAAAAGCGATTGAAGTTCCTTAGGTGAGGTCGGACGTTCACGAACGACGGTTCATAACCACCGCGTTCACGACCGCCACCACCATGCCAAACGGAGCCTTAATAGGTTTAACATTACTGAAAAGCTGCTAACATCTTAATTGCAGCACTCGGAACATGTGGAGATCAATGCACCAGTTCCATGAGATCCAAAACCATATAGTTCAGCAAGTCCGAGGCCTCACTCATCGACCTGTCTCCGGTCAGTCCACATCCGACCTTCACCGTGTCGCAACCCACGACCTTGAGTCCGCTGTCTCGTCCTGGCACTCAAGCTTCAACCGCCTGATCAAGTACCACCGCGAATATGTCCGTTCCCTCTATGCTTGGGTTAAGCTCACCCTTCTCCCCATCAGCAGCGACGATCCCCAAAAGCGCTACTCCTCCCCCATCGCGATCGAGCTCGCGGCCTTCTGCGACGAGTGGAAGCAGGCCCTCGACCGCCTCCCGGACACCGTGGCTTCTGAGGCCATCAAGAGCATTGTGAACGTGATCCATGTCATTTCCACAAAGCAGGAGGACGAGTTCAAGGCGAAGAAGAGGGCGGAAACGCTCTCGAAGGAGCTCGAGAAGAAGTCGACGGCGTTGAGAGCTATCGAGAAAAAGTATTATCAATCCTATTCCATGGTCGGGGTTCCGATTCCCGGCGGAGGAAGGGATGTTGATGGCCAAGCGCTCGATGCTCGTGATCCGCTCTCGGAGAAGAAGTCAGAGATTGCGGCATGCAGGAGGAAGGTCGAGGAAGAGATGGTTAGGCACGCAAAGGCGGTGGAGGTCACAAAGTCTATGACGCTGAACAACATACAGACGGGTTTGCCGGGAGTTTTTCAGGCGATGAATGGGTTCTCAGGATTGTTCGCCGAGGCGCTGCAGGGAGTTTGCCGGAGAGCTGGGTCGGTGAAGTACTAGAAGCATATATAGGTCATAGTTATAATTTGAAGGAGTTACTAAAATTCCCATGTTGTGTTGTGAGGAGAATTTAGCTTTGCTGTGGGTAGCAGCTCTATTTATTTTTGATGTTTCATATATATTATATATATATATTTTTTGCCCCTGTTAAAAGGAAGGGGTTGGGAGGGCTTTGTACAGGTGTCAACAAATGGATGGGTCAGGGATGGGGTTGGTCTGTTGGCTTCCAAGTGAATAAAAGCGCTACTTTGTCTCCAATTTGTTACTATTTTATGAAGAATTAAGATGAATTTATCAATGCTTCAAATATGTGCAATTTGGGTTCTCAATTACTATAATATCATAGCAGAATTCTGTTGGGTTTTTAGTCCAGGTTTGTCTTTGAACTGGGTTTTTCCCCTAGCTTGTATATGTTAACAAGTGGTAGCCGTAGATTGGATGCGTGCCAATCTCCAACTCGATAGAAGAAAACCGTAGAAGATGCATTTCTCATGGGCAGAGCGGAAACCTAGGAATTACAGATTATGGAGGCGCAATTGAAGAAGCTGTGCAGCTTCAAAAATGCAGAAACTCCAGTTTCTGTACATGCCTCATTGATTGTAGTTTCAATTTGATTATTGATGTTTGGATGTATGCAATCGACGAAAGGCGATGGTGTCCTTCGGCGCTCCAAAACATTGAAGTCTAATTTATTTGTTATCCGCCTTGCGCTGAGTTGATGGTAGGTGTGATGGTGATGGCGGTGGCATTCTGCCGCAGACCGGCGGTTTTAGACTAGGAAGAAGTTAATGCTGCTTTGTTCAAGCCTGTAGAAAATAAAGACTCAACCTTCTATATACTTCTTCATGTATGAAATACAAGAAATAATACAAATATATAGGAGAAGAGGGGGAAATAATCCTCTATAGGAGATGTGGGGCAGAAAGAGAAAGGAGGAAAATGGGCCTATAAATGAGCTTTTACATTATTTTCTTCTACATTATCTAACACTCCCCCGCAAGCTGGAGCGTATAAGTCATATGCGCCAAGCTTGGACAAGAACTGGTCGTACAACTTGCGAGGCAGCACCTTGGTAAGGATATCAACAACTTGTCCAGAAGCAGGAACATGTTCAAGCTTTAGCTCCTTTGCTTGAATCTTTTCTCGAACAAAATGACAATCAACCTTAATATGTTTATTCCTCATGAATTACAGGATTTTTTGCAATATGTATCGCAGCTTGACTGTCACAGAACAGTGTTGAAGGTGAGGACAATTTAACCCCCAACCCCATTAAAAGACTTTCAAGCCAGGTTATTTCAGATGTAACGGTCGTCATCGCACGGTACTCGGCCTCAGTAGACGAGCGGGCGACCACCGTCTGCTTCTTACTCCGCCATGTGATAAGATTTCCTCCAAAGTATGTACAGAATCCAGTAGTTGAACGTCTATCATCCAATGAGCCTGCATAATGCGCATCCGAGTATGCAATAAGAGAAAGGGAGGAAGACGGCTTGTACATGTTGAAATTTGTGAAGTGGAAGTGAGTGATGGGCAGACCGGGTGGCCTGTGCGGACTGAGTCCGCGACCTGGGCGGATTGCTGACTGCGGCCTGGGTAGTGGCTGTCTTGGTGGCTTGCTGATTGAGCAGCATATGGTCTGAGCGGCCTGTGCGGACTAAGTCCGCGGCCTGGGCGGACTGCTTTCTGCGGACAGGCTGTTAGCTGTCTTGATGGCTTGGCTGATTAAGGAGCGGCCTGAGCGGACAGAGGTTTGCGGGCTGTAGGCAGTGCTCTGTTCAGTGGTCGTGTTGCAAGCTTGTGTGTTAACCGGCGGATTGGGTCCTGTCCGCGGGAGGCTTGCGGACTGGCGTGTCCGCGGTGTTCGCTGTGGCAGATTGACCTTGGAGTTTGGTTGTGGCCCTTGCCGAACTCTGGTGGTACAGCAGGTGCTAACTGCTGTGGAGGACTGCGCGGAGTGATATCGGAGTCCGACAGTTGGCCGCTTGTTTGGGCAGTCATGCGATGATTGCTTACGGACTCTGCCTTAACTTTGGAGGAGTGTGGCAATCTGCTTCGATGATTGGCGGACTGGGCTTTGTCCGCCGAGCTCGCATTAGGCCTTTGGTGATTTACTGGACTTGGTCACATTCTGTGACAAGTCCAGTGTGTCCGCAGTATCCGCCAAGTCCACTGTTGACCAGGCGGCCTGCCTTTGGTCGTGGACTTGTGGCGGATGGAGGCTTTGCTCTTGTGTTGTGCGGATTGCCTCTTGTATATGCGGACTGTCACTAAAGGAGTTGTGGCTGTCCAAATGTTGATGTGTGTGGACTGTGCGGACGGTATCGTGTCCGCATAGTGTGGGCGGTCTAGTGCAAGACCGCCCATTAGTGAACCTCGGTGTCTTGCTTCTGGCGGTTGTCTTGGAATCCATCTAAGTCTTCGCGGACTCAGTGGACGGAGGTTTTGCTAGCGCGCGGGCTGGGGTGGTGATTCTATCCACTAGGGTGGTGACCACACTACTCACCTCGCCTATAAATAGAACCCCACGGCAGGTCTACAAAAAACGGAGTGAACAGTAAGTTGGGCTTGAGCAAGTGTTGCGGTCTGCGGTTTTCTGTCCGCGCGGATTGAGTGGTGCCGACTGTGTGCTGTGTGCAGGTCGCGCAGCTAGCTTCAAGGAGCCAGGAGTTGGGCATTGAAGTGTGCGGTCTCTGCGGTCTCAGCTGGTCGCTTCTGCGGCTTGTCAGATTTCTACTTCAGCTCGATCAAGTGCCAATAACCTGTCCTCCGGTCTCAGGCGGGTAGGCGATATGTTCCTCTATTCTTCAGCAGGCAGCGAATAATGGTGTGTCCGCGTGACCTCGCGGTCTCGACGGACTCCGTGTGCTATTCGGCTTGTAGCAGTTACAGCTTGGGCGGCTTGGGCGACCTTGGCAGACGAGGCGGTCTCGGCGGTCTCCAGTGTTGTCCGCCTGGCTTGTTTGTTCTTTCTGTTTGTAGCTGTTGTACTAGCGAAATCATGTCTCGCTACGTATAACTCGCTTTGTAAAGAAGTGTAATGAATAAAAGACCTGCTTGTGCTTCCATTGGTTGTTGGTGTTAAACTTGCTCCTTGGGCTTCCGCATGATCAAAGTGTGAACTGGGTAGTTCTGAGAATATTAATTTGACTTTAGGCTACTTTGCTGATCACTTTGAGAAAATTCAACATGGTATCAGAGGCAGGTTCAGTTGCTTGAGCGATGTTCAACCAGTGTTGTTGCTCTGTGCTTGAGTGGTGATCAACCTGTATTGGTGCTCTGTGCTTCTGGAAGGCTGCTAACCAACAGTTGTTGCAATGGAAGATAGTTATGCAAGAGGTCTTGGCATTGAACTCTTAACGCCGACTAACTTCAAAACATGGAAGTCGTGCATGAAGAGTTACCTTCTTGGTGAGGAGCTATGCGAGGTCGTCGACGGTGACGACAGACAGGAAGTGACTGCTGCTTTCGGAACTACTGAGCAAGTGAGGCTCTGGAGAAAAACAAATGCTAAAGCGGAGTTTGTTCTCAAGAGAGCCGTTTTACCAGAACTGTTTGATCACATCATTGGATGTGAGTCTGCTGCTGACATTTGGACAACCATTGATGAGTTGTTCAATAGGAAGAATGTGACTAGACTTCAGTTTCTGGAGAATGAGTTGGCCAGGACAACTCAAGGAGACCTGACAATCTCTAAATACTTCTTGAAGATGAAGAGTCTGTGTGCAGAGATATCAGCGCTTGATCCTGATGAGCCTATCTCTGAGGCTAAGCTGAAAAGGCACATAATCTGCGGCTTGCGGAAGGAGTATGTTGCCTTTGTGACATCAGTTCAAGGCTGGGCTACTCAACCATCTTTACTGGAGCTTGAGAATCTGCTTGCTTCACAGGAAAGCTTGGCAAGGCAGATGGCTGGAGTCACTGTCTCTGAGGAAAGCAGTGAAGCATTCTTCACGGGCAAGAAGAAGAAGAGATGGGAAGGGAAGAAGAAGCAAGTCGCTGCTGAGAATGAGCTTTCAACTTCTTATCAGGCAGAGAGGAGCACTGCTCCTAAGAAGGACTGGAAGAAGAACCTGAAGTGCTACAGGTGTCATCAGCGAGGACACTTCAAGCATGACTGCAAGGTCAAACTGCAGCCTGGGCATGTAGCTGGTAAGGGGGAAGCTCACTCTAAGAGTGAGGAAGCTGAATGGGGCGGAGCCTTCATGACGGGCACTTGTGTCCGTGCCCTGTCCGCTGTCGACTTCAACGATGATTGGATCGTGGACTCCGGGTGTGGTCATCAACTCACCGGAGATAAGTCGAAGTTCTCTTCTCTGTAAGCCTACTCAGGTAATGAAGCTATTATAACTGCTGATAATACTGTTTATGCAGTAGAGAAGGAGGGTGTTGTGTCATTGGGTAGTGATAAGGGGCCACTCACGTTAAGGAATGTGTATCACGTACCGGGCATGAAGAAGAACCTCTTCTCGGTGACCAACGCGGTCGACGTGGGTTATCACGTTCTGTTTATGCCAACAAAAGTGAAGTTCCTTCGCAACGTATCAGCGGTTAAGGCTGATGTTACTCATGTTGGGAGGAGAGTGAAGAACTTGTTTGTTCTTGCTACTAACTCTTATGTTGATCGGATGAGAGCAAACGATAGCGCGGCTATATGACATGAAAGGTTGTGGCATGTAGGAATGAAGAAACTGAAGGCTATGGCTAACAGAAGCCTTGTAAGAGGCTTGCCTAAGCTATCTTCATTTGGTGACTATCACGTTTGCGCGGGATGTCAGTACGGTAAGTCTTATCGCCTTCCATTTGATAAATCACAAACGAGGAGCAAGAGACCATTGGAGTGCATCCATGGAGACTTGATGGGATCAACCGTCACTGCAAGCCTTGGCTGGAGTAAATACATGCTGGTGCTTATTGATGAATACTCAAGATACACTTGGGTATATTTCTTGAAGGAGAAGTCTGAAGCCTTCTGTTTGTTTGTGGAGTTCAAGGAGTTGGTGGAGGGCCGGCTTAGCTTGCGGATCAAGAAGCTTAGAACAGACAACGGTGGTGAGTTTATCTCCTCCGAGTTTTCTAACTTCTGCAGGAAGCACGGGATCCAAAAAGAGCTCACTTGTGCTCACACTCCACAACAAGATGGAGTAGCGGAGCGGAAGATCCGTCATCTGACGGAGACTTGCAAATGCTGGCTTCATGCGAAAGACATTCCAAGGTCCTTTTGGGCAGAGGGGATGTCTTATGCTTCTTATGTCATCAACCGGATGCCTCTTAGCCCGATCAACATGAAGACTCCCTTTGAAATGTTGCTGAAGGAGAAGCCTAGTGTGGAACACCTTCGGGTGTTCGGTTCAACTTGCTATGTGCATGTCCCAGATGCTTCACGAACTAAGCTGGATGCAAAGGCAAGGAAACTTGTCTTTGTTGGCTACAATGAGCGGAAGAAGGGATGGAAATGCATGGATCCTGCGATGAAGAAGTTCGTTGTGTCAAGAGATGTTGTCTTTGACGAGCTGACGATGTATGGAGGTGGCTCAGTTGAGCTAACCGGAAGTAAGGTTGATGAAGAACCGATGGTGGCTGTTGAAGGCCTGGAAGAGGAGCTTGCTGTTTCACCAGCAGCTCCTATTGCTTCAAATTCTGGTGCTGAGGCTTCTGGCTCAGGAAGCAGGGGGAGCATTGCTTAAAGCTTACCTGAAGGTGGTGCTGAGCCTGAAGGAGCAACAGAGGTAGTAGCAAGGAGCAGACCCTTCGGAGATCGAAGAGGGTTATCAAGCTACTGGCTCGTTACTGTGATGGGAATGCAGTGAGCTTTGTCTCCTGCTTCTTTGCAGGTCCTCTGGATGAGCGAGAGCCTGCAAACTTCAATGAGGCCACTGGAGTCAAGGAGTGGGATGATGCCATGAAGGAAGAGATTGCTGCTCTCAAGAAGAATGAAACCTGGGACCTTGTGCCCAAGGTTGATGGCATTACTCCAGTGACTTGCAAGTGGGTGTATAAGTTGAAGAAGAAGGCTGATGAGAGCATTGATAGGTTCAAAGCTCGCCTGGTTGCTCGAGGATTCTCACAGTAGTATGGAGAAGACTATGAGGAGACTTTTAGTTTGGTTGCAAAGATGACTTCAGTTAGAGTGGTGATCGCCTTGGCTGCTAGCAAGGGATGGAGGATGTGGCAGCTTGATGTGAAGAATGCTTTTCTTTACGAAGAGATTGACAAGGACATCTTCATGGATCAGCAACTTGGTTTTGTTTCTGAAGATCATCCGGACTATGTCTGTAAGCTCAGGAAGGCTCTCTACGGGTTGAAGCAAGCTCCTAGAGCTTGGTATGGGAAGATAACCGAGTATTTGCAATTCTGCGGGTATCTTGCTTCCAACTCGGATTCTAGCTTGTTCGTCAAGAAGAAGGGGGAGCTTCAAGTCTTGGTCCTACTGTATGTGGATGATATGATCATCACAGGGAATTCGGAGGAGAAAGTATCAAGGCTCAGGGCTGAGCTTGCTATATGCTTCGAGATGAAAGACTTGAGAGAGCTTCATCACTTTCTCGGTCTTGAAGTGGAGAGTAAGGAGTGCAGAGTTCTCATTTGCCAGAAGGGTTATGCGGATCGCATTGTAAGTCGATTCAGCATGGGCGAAGGGAAGTATTGCTCTACTCCACTGGAACATGGGCTGAAGCTTCGATGAGACGAAGGAAGGATTCTTCCTGATCCCTTAGTGTTCAGGGCTCTTGTAGGGAGTTTGATCTACCTGACGATTACAAGGCCAGAGATTACTTATGCTGTTGGCCGAGTAAGTCGGTTTATGGCTGAACCAAGGAAGTCTCATCTGGTAGCGGCAAAGCACATCTTGAAGTATGTCAAGTCAACTTCTAATATGAGACTCCTTTATAGTAGAGATGCAAACTTTGCTTTGCTTGGATACACGGACGCTGACTATGGTGGTGACTCGGATGATCGGAGATCAACTTCGGGTTATGTTTTCACTTGTGGTTCAGCTGGTATTTTGTGGTGTAGCAAGAAGCAGGATTCTATTGAAAGAACTAGTGACTAAATACCTAGAGGGGGGGGGGGTGGGGGTGAATAGGTGCACTTAATCTTTTTAACTTTTAAGGCAGAAACACTGAATTATTAGACCTGTTTATGCAATTCTTTACAGCAATTCAGCACAGATAACATAGCAATCACAGAATAAATCACACACAGAGTACACACAGCTTTCATAGTGGTTCCCCAAGGTCTGGGTACATCCACTTTCCCCCTTCGCCTATCTAGTAGTGTACTAGATTCGGCCTAACTTCTCCACTACTTCTCAGATCCACAGATCTTACATCTCAGAACCTAAATAGGTTCCTACAACTTAGAGTGATCCCACTCCTACCACTCAGGCACAAAGCCCTACCACTCAGTCTTCACCAAGACCTACACTCAGCCTTCAACAAGGCCTACACTCAGCCTTCAACAAGGCCTACACTCAGAGAAATGTATCTCCTACACTCAGTCACACAAGCCCTACCACTCAGCCTTTATAAATATAGGCTTACAACTCAGATCCCTTAGGATCCTACAGAAAATAAAAAGTACAAAGATTAATAACCACAACTCTGATTGAGAAAGATGTGTTGACTGACTTCTTGATGAGTTCTTGAAAGAACTTTGCAGAGATCAACCTCCCTTGGCTTTCTTCAAAGCTTCTTGAATTAGAACACAATAGGGTTGTATCTTTATGCAGATGATTTTCAATCAACTGCTGACTTGAGAATCAGATCTCAATCTGAAACTTTCTTATCAGCCTGGTTCAATAGCTGTCTTCTTAGAAGACGTTCTCTCTCTCCAACTTCTTAGATCTTCACTTGAAGGTTTTCTTCTTGTTGTGTTGTTTTTCACTTCAATGATTGTTTTCTTAAGTCAATTCCAATCCCCTTCTGTTGAAGGAATAAGCCTTTATATAAGCTTTCTTCATGGTGACCGGCTGATCCGGTTTCTAACAATCTTCTGACAGCTCTGACAGTAGCAGTTGACCAGTTGAAATGACAGCTGTCAAGTCATCCAGTCACTTCTTGAAATCTCTATCACTGTCTGAAAGTGTCGAGACAGATAGTCTTTATGTGTCAACATAAATAGAACAAGTGTCGACACAAGTAGACTAAGTGTCGACACTAGCCTTCATGATGTCGACACAACTCCTTGTGTTGTAGAAACTGCTTCTCGACACTGCTTCTTCAGAATGTGTCGACACTGATCATGTGTCGACACAAGTCCTTCTTCTTCAATACTTAGTTGATTTCTGCTAAGTGTCGACACAACTCCTTTGTGTCGACACATCCTCTTGTGTTGAAACTTGCTAAGTGTCGACACATCTTCTTGTGTTGAAACTTGCTAAGTGTCGACACATCTTCTTTGTGTCGACACATCTTCTTGTGTTGAAACTTGCTAAGTGTCGACACATCTTCTTTGTGTCGACACATCTTCTTGTGTTGAGACTTTGCTGAGTGTCGACACATCTCCTCTGTGTCGACACTTGTACTTAAACTTTGTTGAAGTTTGCTGAGTGTCGACACAACCTCCTAGTGTCGACACATTCTGCTGTCGACAAAGTTTCTCTGAGTGTTGACACTGCTTCTAAGTGTCGACACTGATTATGCAGACAATTCTTCATTGTGTGTCGACACTGCCTGTATGTGTCGACACTTTCTTTCTGGTGTCGACTCTGCCTTCCTAGTGTCGACACAATTACTCCAAGTGTCGACACTGCTTTTCTAGGTGTCGACACAAGCCTTCTTAAGTGTCGTCACTTTTCTTCTAGGTGTCGACACATGGACTTAGAAACTTTTCCTACAAACCAGCAGTTACTTAACCTGCACAAAGAAACTCAAAGCACATCAAATACACCTTGATGTATATCATTGAGTAGGGTGAGGCTTCTTCAAATCAGGTACATATATTCCAATGTACCTGAAAGTCCACCTAGTGTCAGCTATGTGCACCTATGGGGGGGGGGGGGGGAATAGGTGACGTGTAGCGCTTTTGCGGAATTTACGAATGTACCTGCACAATAAAAATAAAAAGCACAGCACACAGAATACACATGCAATTTATAGTGGTTCCCCGACTTGGGTACATCCACTTTCCCCCTTCGACCTATCTCCCAAACACGGGACGACTCGGTCACTTCTCCAACAGGATTGAAATCCAATCCTTGCACAATCGGAAGGAACCCTTCCACACGTGAGAGTCAACACTCCCACAAAACGGGTTGCACCCAACCCTTACAACACGGAACAAAAGTTCCTTTACAACAAAAGTAAATGTAGAATGTACACGAGATACAAACTTCTTTTGGAGACTTCGGTGTTCCTCTTCGTTCGACGACGTGTTCGTGAAGTCAACGAAGAGTCTACAACCTTGGTCTCTCTTGGAGAGGATCTCCCCGGAACCGGCGGCGGCAACACGAGCGGCGGCTAGCTTCGGGATCGGCGGCTATGATGATGAGCGGCTGCTGAACTTGGAGATCCAAACTTCGTAGCTAAGCTAGCTTGATCTTCTAACGGTCACACGAGGATCAGTCGTCTCGATCGATTCGGACGGGGAAGTTTTTCCCGATCAACAAATCGAGAGACAAGAGATCTCTTGATAGACACGTGAGACTCAAAGCTTTGCTAAGCTTCTGTCGCCGGAGATCGGGAAGAAAAGAGATCAGCAGCGGCGACGGACTTGCCCGAGCGCGACGGCGGCGGCGGAGCGGAATCACGACTTTAGGGTTACGTTGCGGCTCAATTTCTGATTCTCTGCTTTACTGTTCAAAATACCCATGTATTTATACACAGTAGACCATACAATATGACCGTTGTGGGTCCCACACGTATAACCCTGAATTCTGGTTCAAACTAGTCCAGCGGCAGAATCCGGTCCAGCAGCATCCCGAGAAATCGCTAAGTGAAAATCGGCGAGAATCGCAGGTGATTCTCGACGAATCGGCGAGAATCACCAAGTGATTCTCCGTCGAGAATCGCTAGTGATTCTCGCCGAATCACTTATTGATTCTCAGCGATTTTCACTTGGTATTCATGAGCTGCTTAACCACTGGTTCGGCGAGAATCACTAGTGATTCTCGCCGAATCTTGCTTGGCACCATTTTGAGGTAGCCAGAAGGGGTCGGCGAGAATCCCTAGTGATTCTCGTCGATTCGGCGAGAATCACTTGGTGATTCTCGTCGAATTTTCCTTGGACGAATTTTTGTCTTCCACCCAGGAGCTACTCCTTGACCCATCCATGCTCCTTGTCTTCTCTTGCATATGAACGGCCCTGTACTTGAAAGTAAGTGCACTCCAATAGAGAGAGTACACGTAGGCCAACACACTGATCTGCTCAACGAGGGATTACGTCTTGCAGACCCGTGTATATTGACCTACTGCTCCCTGACATTGGTGTGCACTTAGCGTGGAGGAGCTGCAAGTACAACTTAAGATGTTTCATCAAATACATTGTGAATTCATCTTAGCTTGACAGGTGGCTTCCTCAAATCCAGGTAATTGTGGATACAATACCCAACAATCTCCCCCTATTTGACGAAGCCAAAACCCTACTAGCTAAGATGAATAACACCTATCAAATAATAAACATATCATTCAGAAATTAAACATGCAGCACAAGAGAATATATGCAACCAGATCAGGACTTGAGTCATTTACAAATTCAAATATATATACCAATATATATATGTACACATGTAATCTCAGAATTGTTCATAATATAACAATAATCATTAAATGTTCTTAAGACAAAGTGGCAAGCTATAAGTTATTGACTATTTTTCCTTAGCTAAGTCACCCTTAAGATTTTGAGCCAAGTACTTCTTGCTTTGCCTCTCCATGTATTCTTTGGGCTTCGGGTAATACCTAGGAGGAGGAACTTTATCTGCATCCTTGTTGTTTCTGAAAAAGATGTTGCGTTTCGCTTCAAATGTTTTGTGCGTTTCCCACTCATACTGGCTATATACTTCGTTTCGATTGATCTCTCCTCTTTCTTGCAGCCGGAAGGTATCTAAGATGATGTTCCTTGAAACTGGACTCCACCTTTCGTTTCTTACATCCTCCTCACTCATTCTGATTCTCTTCTCAGCTAGAGTCTCCTTGGAGGTCCCTTCCTGAACTTTTCTCTTTCCCCTGGCTTTTGCTAAGGCCTCTTGGTCAAACATGCTCCTCAGTTTAGCTTTGGAGAGAGCCCTAGCATCAGCGTCATTTGTGGGAACATCTGCAGCACTTGTACTTAAATCCTCAGCAGCACCCACTCCTTCAGCAGCACCTACTCCCTCAGCGGCCTTAGATGTCTCAGGAACATGAATACCTGCAGGATGGTCAGGCAGAACGACGCCTAACGTACCTAACGTCTGTTGGAGCATCCACCAGCAGCTCTCATAGACATATTTGCTTGATTGTGCGAAGTTTGTGCTCATGCTTTCTTGAAGCTCGGCCAACTTAGCTATATACTCTGTCTCCCCCTTTTTGGCTTCGACCGCTATGGAGTTTGCATAAGAATGCAGTGACTCATCAATATGCTTGCTAGTTCTGGTGAATTCATTGACCAAGGCCTGCTGATTGGCGTTGAGAGTGACCATGTTACCGTCAAACTTTTGAATGTTGTTGGCTACAACATGAGCGTTCTGATTTACTACAGCAAGAGTGTCAGTGTTCTTCTTCAAGCCGGCCATAAGAAGTGTGACCGCTTCGCCAGCCGCGGTATACTTCTCTTCAAAGTTCTTATCCATCACGTCAAGTTTATGATTGATTTCTACCATATTCTTGAGCATGAGATTTTCAGACGTCTTAATTCTTTGCAGCATTTGATTCTGAGCTTTATCAAAGGAGGCTTTAAGCTCATTCACGATGCCCTGAATGATATGTACAGTGTGAGTGGCAAGCTCATCTCGTAACGGTATAGGCGGAGGCACTTCTTGGCCTTGCTCTTCAGCAGACACATCTGTAGAGCTGGATACAATCACAGTCTCTAATGGAGGAATGCTAGCGGCCGCTGGAGATTTATCTGACTCCCCCTCCACTGGTGCATGCTTTTCAGATGGAGGTTCAACAAGATCCGGATGCTCCATTACTTCATGCCCCTCATTCCCATCTTCCTCTCTGTCATCATCCAAGAAATCATCTATATCAGCAGCCTCTTCCAATTCTTGGTCAGCAGTCTCCAGTACAGTGTCACTTTCTTCTGGAATTTCGGCCACAGCATCCCTGGCCACCTGGGCGATTTCAGATACTGCCTCAGTATGAGGGGGTAGAGGCTCCCCCTCGATTCCTGCAGTCAAGGTATCAGGAACTTCATTGGGGGTGACTGCTGAAGATACTCCCTGTTGCTCTTCTACTGCAGGCTGCCCAATACGCCTCTCCCATCGATCAAACACACTTGTATCCATCTTCTTCAATTAATGGAGAGGGACACCTTTGCTCATGTCGAACTTGTCTCCATTTAGCTGGTTTAGATATATACTTATGATGCGGCCAAAACTCGGAGTGCCCAAGGTGTCCTTGATCTTCTCGAACAGCAACTCCCCCCAGTTGAACCTCTTACGGCAGACAACAACTATCAGGATCTTGAACATATCTCCTGAGATATGGTCATGAGAGCCCGGCTTGCAGATGAGCACCTTTCCAATAATGTCAGACAGGAACTTCCCTTCTTCATTCATATCCTTTCTCTTTATTGACCGAGTTCCTCGTGGAAGACCGCAGAATAAGAGAGTTCTGGTTTTGTCCTCATCCTCCAGATAGTCCTCCTGCTCCGAGCTAGAAAGCTGCAGGTAGCGAGTCAGCTTGCTGGCAGACAGCTTGACCTTTGCCCCAGCCACCTTGCTTTTGATTAGTGAGTCGCCTTTTCGGAGTCTTGCGGTGGCGAAGAACTCTAGTACCTCTTTGTCCAAAACTTTGCAAGGGTGCTCCAAGATGAATGTTAGCCCAGCCTCTTCCAGCATCAGAATGATGTTGCGGAATTCGTCCGAGGCGTGAGAGAACCCAGACCGAACAAGCTCGCAACCAGTGATCAACCCAGCAGTTGTCCTTGGAGCCATCGTAGATCTAGAGAGAGACGCCCTACTCTAAGCGTTAATGAACATTCAAAAAGAAAGCGTCACTAGTGAGAGTGTCCAAGTACGGGTGAGGAAGAGGTTACCTAATGACTTATACGGAAGTGAGTTGGTGAGCTTCGGGAAGACCTTCGGTGGATGGACGAGTTTCCTGTGAGGTTCGGCCTTGCTAGAACCTTGCGAGAACCTTCTCGATTTGACGATGGACCTTGTGAGAACCTTGCGGTCACAGAGGCACTTCGCGATTCAACGAGAACCTTGCGAGACAACCGACGGGGAAGAATCTTGCAGCGAGAAGAGGATCGACGAGCTTCCTGCGGGTGTCGGCGAGTCGGCGGGTAAGGGAAGAATCTTTGTTGAAGGGTCGGCGAGAAGAGCGCTTGCGGGTTTCGGCGAGTCGGAGGAAGAGCTCTTGTGATTTGGCGAGTAGTCTGCGAAGATCGGCGGGATGATTAAGGAAGGTGAAGGGTCGACGAGCTCCTTCGGCGGGATTCGGCGGGATTCTTCGGCGGGATTCCAAGTATATAAAGTGAAATTGAGGGATTTTCTTTACTAGGAATTGAAAGGTTCCGAGGTTCCGAAATTGAAGGGTTTTTCTACTGGGAATTTCCACGTTAGGAAGCATTGCAACATTTTCAAATTCTTCTGATGTCAAGTCAATATAAGATCAATAAATACATATTTATTGTAACGACAATCTATTTGGATTTGAGCGAGGCTTCTCCAAACACTTCTTGATGTCAATTGTGATTTGTCGAGATTCACAATGACATATCTTTGTTAACTTTTTATTGATGTATAAAGGTTTGCATGTATCGAATTATCCTATCCTTAGATGCGCATACATACACTAATATACAAAGATGTATCTGTATATAAGGATATATATATATATATATATAGGTAATTGTCAATTGAAAACGACTCAAGTCTTGGAACTGATCATGAGTACCTGGGATTTTGAGAGTCAACGTTTAAGTCCCACAGGTAGAACATATTAGGAGCTCAATGTGAGTATGCTCAAGTAAATATCACATTTGTTATTGCAGACGCTTGTTCCAATTTAGTCTTGAGCCACCGACTGTCTAGTTCCCATCATTTTCAAGGGAACCTAGACTACCCTGCAAGAAAGAATTACTTTACCTTAGAAACCCAAATCATATTGGGTCCTAGGTTCCTGTTAGCATAAGCACGCAACTGCCTTCCTTCAGAAAACCTGTCTGAAAGACTACTTCTGTCCCGAGAATGTGGATAAGCCCTTGCCGTGGGCACAGAGGGGTTGTGCCAACAGTCGATGGCAAAGTGCCTCACTTTGCCGCAGCACCAACATGGGTGAATGTTGTATCGCCGTTTCCGACCTGATCTAGTGACTGATGTAGTCACGGTCCTAGGTCTAAACGGGATAGGGCATGATCTTGTCACAAAAATTCCTCTTCCATCGTGATACGTGGAAGGGTGGAAAGAATGCATGTTGTGAGCGTTATGAGGCCGGGAAGGTGGTGCCATTCTTTCAGGCATCTCCCTTACAGAGGCCCCATGGAACCTGACATCATGGCTTCTATCCTCTCTATCTCGTGTCCTCGAGTGGTGAGAAGTCTTCTGTGAGCTGGGACATGCAGATC
Organism: Platanthera guangdongensis; assembly: GCA_039583875.1. Classification (NCBI taxonomy): domain Eukaryota; kingdom Viridiplantae; phylum Streptophyta; class Magnoliopsida; order Asparagales; family Orchidaceae; genus Platanthera; species Platanthera guangdongensis. Next base: position 168,052,476 of record CM077163.1, on the reverse strand, counting down.
CACACTGTGTTGAGGCAGTGGCAGTGAATACGAAGGGCTCAGAATGAGCCTTAGGTATTTCCTCATGGGTGGCCATGACGGCCCTTGCACTATGTACGTTTCCACATGGGGACAGATCACCCTTGCAGTGACCACGACTATTCCTGTGGTCATACCTGAAGGCATGATGAGTTACCTTCCTGCCTGGAGTGGGGGGTCGGAATACCGTTTCCCCATTTCTCCATGCCTGGATAATCCGGGATATCCACCCAGTTTCTTGCTTTCTCTTTATAGCATCAACCTTGGAGAAGTTTGATACTATTCTTTTCTCATTCTCCAGACTACTCTCTAGAGCTGAGATCTTAGAGTCCTTGGCCTTGTTGCACGCCAATTGGAGAACCAACAAGACCTTCAGTCGAGCAATCTCTTGAGCTTGCTCCTCAACAAGTAGATTGCTTGACTGAAGGGCTCTCTTCAGGGAATCATCATTTTCTGAAGGAGGGCAGTTCCTGTCTTCAGAAATTTCAAGAGATACGGGGCAGGATGAAGAAGTTACCTGCACTTCTGTGTTATTGTCGTTAGATCCAGTGACTATTGTTTCATCCACATCAGAGCTGCTTTCCTCACTGTCCTCTTCAGTCTCTGACACGTACACTGGAGCTCTGATGCAGTCCGAGGGATCCTTGCCTTCATCTTCAGAAGTGAGGACCCCCACATACGCTTCATCCTCTGATTGACAGCATATTCCAGCTTTCTCTGACCCCCCCATCAGCTCAGAGATCATCATCCACAGAGATTTAGCCGTTCTACATTTTTCCAATCTAGAGCGAGAGGCTCCAGACCAGATATCCATGATAATTTGACGAATCCTCTCGTCCAAGTGAAATAGTGATAGTTCAGTCTCTGACATCTCAGCAATGCCCATGGGCACTTGGATCCCAGAGTCGGAGGTCTTCATGGGAATAAACGGACCCTCTTCCAGGATGAAGGATGCTCGAGGATCGATGGCATCAAGGTGAAATGACACTCTCATTCTCCAGATGGGATAATAATCCTTTGTGTATGCGGGGAGTTTGAGTGGCGGTATCTCATAATCCAGATCCATGCTTCTGACACTGGTGGCAGGATTCAACTCAAGGTGTTAACCTTTTTGATGAGTAACCTCCCTCTGATACCACTTGAAAGTCCACCTAGTGTCAGCTATGTGCACCTATGGGGGGGGGGAATAGGTGACGTGTAGCGCTTTTGCGGAATTTACGAATGTACCTGCACAATAAAAATAAAAAGCACAGCACACAGAATACACATGCAATTTATAGTGGTTCCCCGACTTGGGTACATCCACTTTACCCCTTCGACCTATCTCCCAAACACGGGACGACTCGGTCACTTCTCCAACATGATTGAAATCCAATCCCTGCACAATCGGAAGGAACCCTTTCACACGTGAGAGTCAACACTCCCACAAAACGGGTTGCACCCAACCCTTACAACACGGAACAAAAGTTCCTTTACAACAAAAGTAAATGTAGAATGTACACGAGATACAAACTTCTTTTGGAGACTTCGGTGTTCCTCTTCGTTCGACGATGTGTTCGTGAAGTCAACGAAGAGTCTACAACCTTGGTCTCTCTTGGAGAGGATCTCCCCGGAACCGGCGGCGGCAACACGAGCGGCGGCTAGCTTCGGGATCGGCGGCTATGATGATGAGCGGCTGCTGAACTTGGAGATCCAAACTTCGTAGCTAAGCTAGCTTGATCTTCCAACGGTCACACGAGGATCAGTCGTCTCGATCTATTCGGACGGGGAAGTTTTTCCCGATCAACAAATCGAGAGACAAGAGATCTCTTGATAGACACGTGAGACTCAAAGCTTTGCTAAGCTTCTGTCGCCGGAGATCGGGAAGAAAAGCGATCAGCAGCGGCGACGGACTTGCCCGAGCGCGACGGCGGCGGCGGAGCGGAATCGCGACTTTAGGGTTACGTTGCGGCTCGATTTCTGATTCTCTGCTTTACTGTTCAAAATACCCATGTATTTATACACAGTAGACCATACAATATGACCGTTGTGGGTCCCACACGTATAACCCTGAATTCCGGTTCAAACTAGTCCAGTGGCAGAATCCGGTCCAACAGCATCCCGAGAAATCGCTAAGTGAAAATCGGCGAGAATCGCAGGTGATTCTCGACGAATCGGCAATCGTCGAGAATCGCTAGTGATTCTCGCCGAATCACTTATTGATTCTCAGCGATTTTCACTTGGTATTCATGAGCTGCTTAACCACTGGTTCGGCGAGAATCACTAGTGATTCTCGCCGAATCTTGCTTGACACCATTTTGAGGTAGCCAGAAGGGGTCGGCGAGAATCCCTAATGATTCTCGTCGAATCGGCGAGAATCACTAGTGATTCTCGTCGAATTTTCCTTGGACGAATTTTCGTCTTCCACCCAGGAGCTACTCCTTGACCCATCCATGCTCCTTGTCTTCTCTTGCATATGAACGACCCTGTACTTGAAAGTAAGTGCACTCCAATAGAGAGAGTACACGTAGGCCAACACACTGATCTGCTCAACGAGGGATTACGTCTTGCAGACCCGTGTATATTGACCTACTGCACCCTGACATTGGTGTGCACTTAGCGTGGAGGAGCTGCAAGTACAACTTAAGATGTTTCATCAAATACATTGTGAATTCATCTTAGCTTGACAGGTGGCTTCCTCAAATCCAGGTAATTGTGGATACAATACCCAACAGTACCCAACAATCTCCCCCTATTTGGAGAAGTCATAACCCTTAGTCAATGATATACACCATACATAACAAATTCTCAGTATGATGTAAAACAGTAATATATGACAGGGAAAATACTTAAACATGCATGAACAGAACATGTATATACAATTAGCTCAGAATAATTAATGTAATAGATTTGAACCATGACACAATGTTCTTACAAATTCCAACATTTTCATTAGTCAAAAGTTTACATAAAATTTTAATACAAATGATTACAATTTGTAAACTTAAGAAAATGCTATCATATGGCTGCTCTGGTTCCTTGATTACAATCCCCTTTCCAGATTGAATCTTTGCTTAAACTGGAGCTTCATTATCATCAGCAGCAACAAGCTTCTTCCCTTTGAGATCTTTCTTTTTCAGCTCTTCAGCCTTTATCTTCTGCCTTTCAAAATAGTGACAAGACTTGGGGAAATACTTGCTAGGCTCCTGTGCATTAGGAGGTAGCTTTCCCAGTTTAGCCTTTATTCTATATTGTACTACGGCCTCTTGCCTATTCTCATGTTTTCTCCACTCCAGGTCAGAATACCACTTGCCTCTATCCAGGACATTGTCCTTAGCAGCCTTCCAAGCAGTCAAGATGATATTCCTGGATGTGGGGCTCCATTGTTCAAAATCTGGCCTTAATTCAGCTTGCTCTCTGAATCGTTTCTTAGATAATTGGGTCTCTTGTTATTTTAACAAAGCCTCTTGTTCTTTTAGTATTACCTCTGGCACAGGCTGGACAACTTTCTCAAGAATGATATTCTGATTTCCCTCAGGAGGACTATACATAGACCGTATCTCTTGATGTATCATGTCAAAGTCTGGTGGATGGTATATCACTTGAGCTACTTCAACCTGCTCTCCTCCAAAGTATGCAGGATTTATTCCAGACTCTGCCACATTGTCATCATCACATAAGGGTGGATATCCAAGGCTGGCTCTGATGGAATTTGAAATCCATTTGGCATGATCAGAGCCTGCCTTGACTAATACCCTCTCCCCCTTTATGACTTCTCGCTCTATGTGATCCCTCAGATCATCTTTCTGAAACCTGATCTGGGCATTCAGATAGTTAACTCCATCTTTATAAAAAGGTTTCAACCTTTTTAGCTTGTCAGTGATTAGCTTCTGTGAATCCTGGATGGCAGAGTGAACTGCAAGTAGGCTCTCTTGGAGTTGCTTATCAAACTCTGCTTTGGCAGCAGCACTGTGTGCAGTCTGGGCAGTTGCTATATTTTTCATTTCAGTGACTATGGCATTATGAGAAGCTGTCAAATTATCATTCATTCTCAGCTGATTCTCCAGGACATATCCTTGTTTTAGTGCAATTTCATCAACTTGTTTCTTGATGTTCTCTTGATGAGTGGCCAGATAGACTACTGCATTTCCTCCCTTATGGAAACAATCAGTCATTTCCTTCTTGTTGAGATTCACTTCAAATCTGATAGATTTGATGTCTTGTGCAAGATCAAATTGCAGGGATTTATGCCCTTCATCCATATACTTTTCTATAGCTTTCCTTTGCTCATCCATCTTTATCTGCAATGCCACCATCAGTGAACTATAATCAGTAGTGGTGGCATAATCAGTAGTGGTGGCAGGCTGTAGAGCAATTGTCTGTAGGGATTTCTTATAGGTCTGGCTCCTTCTTTTGAAGACCTGGAACTTCCTTTTCTTGGCTCTAGCAGCCTCTTCATCTTCTGAAGCAGAAGTGCTGACTATGTCCACTCTATCCTTAGGACTAGGAGGTAACTCCTTCTCAGTCCTTTGTGGTTCCTCAGCATCCTTTGGCTTCTCTGTCTCTTGTGTAGCAGTTTCCTCTACATTCTCCATATGCTCCCCCTCAATATGGGCCTTCTCCCCCTCAACATCAGCTATTTCTATCTCAAGATCTATCTGTAGAAGATCAGGGAATAGCCCCTCTAAGGTAAATTCCTGTGGAGAATGGGCTGGAGAATCTCTGATCTCATCAACCACTTTATCAGCAACAGATGTGTCCTCCATGACAACATCTTATGGTTGAGGTTGTATCTGTGTTTGCTGATGAACATCAGGGAATGAATCAGTCAAAACTTCATCTTCAATAGGGAAATCTAATTGTTAATTGCAGTGATTACCTCCAGAATGGTTTGGGTAGCCCTTTCACTCTCTAGTGGAGTTGGCTCTTCCACAAGTAGAGGCTCCCCCTGGAGTGGATCCAGGTGAATTGGGCTTGCTGAGGGTAGCTCCCCCTGCCTCTGTGCATCTTCTTGTCTTGCTGGAGACTGTCCAGCATTTCCAGTCTCTTCATCATCAGGAGTAAAGACCACTTGCTCTTCAGAGCTGCTGGAGGATTCTTGAGCCACAATGGCTGTTTTCTTCTTCTTCTGAGGTGTGTCATTTACTGGAGATGGCAGTTCCTTTGTCAGCACCCTATCCCATCTTGAGAAAATTCTGACATCCATTCTCCTCATGTGGTTTATCTTTGAACCAGCAGCTTGATTCATCACCTAGGTATACTTCCTGCTAAGTATAGACTCAGAATTCTACCCAGATTGGGTTTCTTCATACTTTCTTTTATCTTATCAAACATAAATGCAGACCAATCAGTATTAAGTTTGAAAATTATTATTGTCATCAGACTGAACATATGAGCAGATATTCTATCATGCCCTCCAGGCTTGCTCAGTATTACTTTTCCTACTATTTCAGATAGAAACTTCCCTTGAATGTTCATCCCTTTTCTGTTGAAAACAGATCCAATTTTCAGGTTTGAATCCAGTCCACACCATCTCAATGCCTCTCTAGTCTTAGAAGCAGATACATCCTCTTCCTCTTTTGTTCTTGGTAGTTAAAGTATCTTCCTGAGACTTTTCTATGTGACCTTGACTTTGGTCCCATAAACTCTGGACTTAATCTTGAGTCCAGTATCATCAAGTGAAGCGGCACTCAAAAATTCAAGGACCTCCTTCTTCCAGATCTTGATTGGTTCTGATACAAGGTATTCCAATCCAGTCTCGGCAATTAGGGTTATCACACCTTTGATTTCGGGTTTCGTGTCATCAAAGGCGTGTCACACGAGCTCATATCCTTCATTAATATTCTCTTCTAGCTTGGGCGCCATTAGGGTTTGAAGAAATTTTGAATTTAGAGAAGAGAGATGTCGACACACAAGTTTGGTCTCGAAACTTTGGTGAGCGTGTCGACAATCACTGGGGAAAACCTATTTATAACTTTCTAGAATCGAAGGTGAAAAGGCGCGTCAACATACTTAAATTGTGTCGACACTGTTGAAAAGTGTCGACACTTACTTATAATGTCTCGACCACTATGTGTCGACACAAGTATAGTCGAGAGAATATATGTGTCGACACCACTCAGCTCGACACTTAGTCGAGACTCTACTAGACTAATTCTGTGTAAATCCTAAGTGTCGACACCACCTTGGATGTGTCGACACCTACACTGCATGTGTCGACACTAATTCTCTGAAGTGTCGACACAAACTTCGTAGATGTGTCGGCACCATTTCTCTGAAATGTCGACACCACTACTCTGTGTCGACACAGACAACTCTGTGTGTCGACACCATTTTACTTAACCAATTTTGTAAACTATTCTAAGTTTATCATCCCTAATTCAATTTTAAATTTATTGAATTTGGTTTCATCTAAGGGCTTGGTATACATATCAGCTAGCTGATTATCTGTATTAATATACTCTAGTGAAATATCTCCTTTTTCCACATGTTCTCTTAGAAAATGGTATTTTATTTCTATGTGCTTAGTCCTACTATGGGAGATAGGGTTATTTGCAATAGAAATAGCACTTGTAGAATCACAAAATAAAGGTGTTCTACTTACTTGAATACCATAATCTTCTAGTTGGTGTTGTATCCATAGTAGTTGTGCACAGCAGCTTCTTGCAGCAACATACTCTGACTCAGCTGTGGAGATAGCCACACTGGTCTGCTTCTTGCTACTCCAAGACACCAGCCTTCCTCCTAGAAATTGACAGGTACCTGTGGCACTCTTTCTATCTTCCTTGCAGCCTGCAAAATCTGCATCTGAATAACCTGTCAGTTCAAAATCTCCATTCCTAGGGTACCAAAGGCCTAGATAAGGAGTGCCCTTAAGATATCTCAAAATTCTTTTGACTGCTGTCAAGTGAGATTCTTTAGGGCATGCTTGGTACCTAGCATAGACACATGTAACATACATGATATCTGATCTACTTGCAGTCAAATATAGTAGGGAGCCAACTATCACTCTATACAAAGTTTCATCTACAGGTTTCCCTGCATCATCTTTGCATAAAGACATTGTTGACCCCATAGGAGTTTTCATGGTAGTGGATGATTCCATACCATACTTCCTTATCAATTTTAGGGTGAACTTAGACTGGCATATGGATAATCCATCTTCAATCTGTCTAACTTGGAGACCCAAGAAGAACTTAAGTTCCCTCATACTGCTCATTTCAAATTGTCCTTGCATCAGTTTTGCAAACTTCCTGCAAAGACTACTTTCTGTAGACCCAAATATTATGTCATCTACATATATTTGGACTAAGATAATCTTGCCTCTGGATTCCCTAAGGAATAGAGTCTTGTCTATTTTCCCCCTTGTGAATTTATTCTCAATGAGAAAACTAGACAGGGTTTCATACCAAGCCCTAGGGGCTTGTTTTAACCCATACAAAGCCTTCCTAAGTCTATAAACATAATTAGGTTTAGTAGAATCAACAAAACCTGATGGTTGTTTTACATAGACTTCTTCCTTCAGATTTCCATTCAGAAAAGCAGACTTAACATTCATTTGGTATACCTTGAACCCTTGAAATGTTGCATAGGCAAGGAACATCCTTATTGCCTCCAGTCTTGCTACTGGAGCAAAGGTTTGATCAAAATCAATACCTTTTTCCTGCCTATATCCTTTTGCAACTAGTCTAGCTTTATTTTTTATAATAATTCTATTCACATCCAACTTGTTCCTAAAGATCCACTTAGTTCCAATTATGTTGTGATCCTTTGGTTTAGGAACTAGCTCCCAGACTTTGCATCTTTTGAACTGGTTCAGCTCCTCTTGCATTGCCTCAATTCAATGAGGGTGTAGGATTGCTTCTTCAAATTTCTTTGGCTCTACTTGGGATAGAAAGCTGGAGTAGAGAACTGAACTTAGATTCCTGCTCCTTGTTTATACCAGTTGTTTGAGATCTCCAATAATTTGATTGGCTGGATGATCTTTTAAATGCCTATTTGCTAGAGGCAGCCTGTCTTCTGGTTATACACCTTCAGCTTCTTCATTCAGCAGCTCCTCTTGGTCTTCTTCAGCAACAGGAGTATCTTGTACTCCCCCTGGACAGTAGCCACTATCATCCACTTGCTGACTTACAGTAGAACCTTCTTTAATAGTAAGCTTGTCCATCTTCTCAGTCACACCTGTGTAGCTGCAAACACTTCTAGGCAATTCATTGTTAATGAGTCTAGCTTCATCAAAAACTACATGAACAGACTCTTCTACAACTTGAGTAGTCAAGTTGTAGACCCTATAAGCCTTACTGTTATTGCTGTACCCAACAAAGATCTTCTTTTGGGATTTGGCAGCAAACTTGGTTAAATAAGACTTACCATTGTTAAGTATATATCATTTACAACCAAAGATCCTAAAATAGGATAGATTTGGTTTTCTGCCCTTCACAATCTCATAAGGGATCTTATTGTGGCTCTTGGTGATAGTAGCCCTATTAATTACATGACATGCAGTGTTTACTGCCTCAGCCCAGAAATATTCTGGGAGAGATGTGTCACTCAATAGGGTTCTACCAGCCTCTATCAAGGTTCTATTTTTCCTTTCAGCAATATCATTTTGCTGAGGTGTTCTTGGTGAGGAAAATTCCTGAAATATCCCAAACTCTTCACATAACTTTGTCATACTATCAGACTGGAATTCAGTACCATGGTCACTTTTTATTTTGACCACTGTACTGTCTAACTCATTCTGAATTTGTTTGAAAAAACTATAAAAGATACTAGGAGTTTCAGATTTTTGCCTTAGGAAGAATACTCAGGAAAACCTTGAATAATCATCTACAACCACAAATGTGTAGACCTTCCTACCTAGGCTGTGAACTGACATAGGACCAAAAAGATCCATATGCAAGAGGTATAGGCACCTCACAGCATCTTTGTTCTCAATGCTATTAAAGGTGGATCTGGTCTGCTTGCCTTTCTGACAAGCTGATCATATCCCAACCTTTATGCACTTAACTTGAGGACCATTCCTCACTAACTCTTTGCTAAAGAGTTGACCAATTATCTTATAGTTAAGATGAGTCAGCCTCTTGTGCCATTTAACACAATGTGAGACTTTCTCATCAGCTACAAGACAAACAGTAGAAACAATGTTCTCACACATAATGTCTAGACAATAGACATTTCTCTTCCTATATCCTGTCAGAATGATCTTTTGATCACTTGACCTACTGATATGACAACCATCCTTGACAAATGAGATGTTATATCATAAATTACTCAGCTGACTTATGCTAATGAAGTTATGTTTCAAACCCTTTACATAAGCCACTTGAGTAATTGCAATTAGGTTGCTAGAAATGTTACCAAAACTTTTGATGATTCCTTTTTCTGAACCACCAAAGGTAACCTTAGAACCATCCTTGATTGGTGTATAGTCCTTCAGCAATCCCCTAGTTCCAGTCATGTGCCTGGAACATCCACTGTCCAAGTACCATATTGGGGCATGGCCACTTGGACTCACCTGCAAAACAGATTACTTAACCTTAGAACCCAAATAATTCTTGGGTCCTTGGTGCAAGTTAGTCTGAATCTTAACAAAACTACATGTAGCTTTTCTAACAGGTAGTTTGCTACTCACCTTGGCACTTGAATTATGCCAACAATCTATGGCAAAGTGGCCTACCTTGCCACAACACCAGCACTCAAATCTGTTGTACCTTTGTTTAGGTACAACCCTGGCTGTTTTATCTACAGCAGGCTTCTTGTTGAGTACTGGGGCTTTGCCCTTAGATTTGGACTTTACTGTCCAGGCAGGTTTTATAAACCCCAATCCAGTTTTACCCTTATGAGGTACAAACTCATCTATCAAAGGTAGAATAGATTTTGGTTTAGAAAAACTTGCTACAATATCTCTCTCCTTCTGAAGACTAATCTCCAGATTTCTAATTTGATCATTCTTGAATGTAATAGTCCCCATCTGAATAACAGTAATGTTCTTCAGTCTGGCTATTTCATTTAGTTTCTGATCTAATAACTTGTCAAAATCTGTTGCAGCCTCTTTAAGACTAGCAATCTCCTTAGCCTGAGTTTTGGTCAAGAGTTTGCTTTTCTTCAAAGCCTGCAACAATACTCTATATTCATCAATTAACTGATGAATGTCTCCTTCAGATTTAGATCCACTCACATCACTTGATGCTGATGTATCTGAATCTGACTCAGTACTAGAAATTGAACTTGAAGAACAATTTTGTACCTTACTTGGTCCAGACTGATCCTGGATCTTGTCTCCTTCTGATAAGGCCATCAGTCTCTTGCACTGAATGTCCTCATGTTCATAAATTGAGTTCATTAGCAGCCTGAACTCATTTTCTTCTTCTTCAACAAACAAGCCAATATAGGCTTCAGCTTCTGAATCTGTTTCTGAAGATGACATATCAGTCGGACTTTTATCCTTCTTGGCAATAAAGGACCTTTCCTTTTTGCCCTTGAACTGTGTCTTCTTCTTGTCAGTGGACACTTTCCTCTTTTCTGGACAATCAGCTATTATATGTCCTTGTCTATTGCAACAATATCATACTATCTTTGAGGATGTAGTTTTACTAGACTTGAACTTTCTCCTGTCATTCCTTGATGACTTCCTGTTCTGATAATAGTCATCTTTTGTCTGTGAAGTGGATGGCTTGTACCTCCACTGCTTCTTCTTTGGAAACTTCTGAAAGTGCCTAGTAAATGCAGCAAAGTCTTCATCACTTTCACTGCTTTCTGACTTCTTGCTATCTGAAGTATCTGTCTCAGCCTCAGCAACTTTTTGAGGTGGAGATGGAGACTTGCTTTTATATTTCCTAGTGGCTTCAGTCTTGAAGGCCACAGCTCTTTCTTTGTGCTCCACTCTTGTAGTCTTTTCTTTCTCCTTTCTAACCATTAGCTGCATCTCATAAGATAACAGTTTTCCAAACAATGTTGGAGGAGGAATGTCTGCTAATTTGGCCATTTCCCTTATGACACAAATCTTGGTGTCCCAGTCCTTTGTCAGGGATCTCAAGAACTTATCATTCAATTCATAATTGTTGAACTCTCTTCCATAGGACATCAATTCATTGACTATCCTATAAAATTTCTTGTAGCATTCAGTTATGCTATCAGACCTGCCTTGTCTGAAGCTTTCATACTCTTGATTTAAAAAAGACTTCTTGTCTTGTCTTACCTCTTCTGATCCCTCCATATAGACTATCAGTGTGTCCCACATTTCTTTTGATGTTTTACAATGAATCAGATTCTAAAATGCGGCATCATCAATTGCACTTACAATAATATTCTGGGCCCTCTTGTCCATAGTGGCCAGAATTATTTCATCCTTGGTCATTTTTGAATAGTCTTTGGGAGTTCTCTGATTTGCATCCAGAACAGATACTTTCATTGGCACGTATGGCCATTCTTTAACTGTAATGTATATTCTTGGGTCAGAGGCTTCCATAAAAGTCTAACCCTCTCTTTCCATATGCCAAAAATTTCTTTTCTGCAGATTGGCAATTTCATGGATCCTAGCTCTTTGTGATTCTCAGTTGAACCCATTTTCTTGATTCTTGATTATGCTGATTCTACCTACAGGATCTTTACTCAGACTGTTATGTCCTTTTTGAGTAACCTTGCTCTGATACCACTTGAAAGAACTAGTGCCTAAACACCTAGAGGGGGGGGTGAATAGGTGCACTTAATCTTTTTAACTTTTAAGGCAGAAACACTGAATTATTAGACCTGTTTATGCAATTCTTTACAACAATTCAGCACAGATAACATAGCAATCACAGAATAAATCACACACAGAGTACACACAGCTTTTATAGTGGTTCCCCAAGGTCTGGGTACATCCACTTTCCCCCTTCGCCTATCTAGTAGTGTACTAGATTCGGCTTAACTTCTCCACTACTTCTCAGATCCATAGATCTTACAGCTCAGAACCCAAACAGGTTCCTACAACTCAGAGTGATCCCACTCCTACCACTCAGGCACAAAGCCCTACCACTCAGTCTTCACCAAGACTTACACTCAGCCTTCAACAAGGCCTACACTCAGCCTTCAACAAGGCCTACACTCAGAGAAATGTATCTCCTACACTCAGGAACACAAGCCCTACCACTCAGCCTTTATAAATATAGTCTTACAACTCAGATCCCTTAGGATCCTATAGAAAATAAAAAGTACAAAGATTAATAAAAACAACTCTGATTGAGAAAGTTGAGTTGATTGGTTTCTTGATGAGTTCTTGAAAGAACTTTGCAGAGATCAACCTCCCTTGGCTTTCTTCAAAGCTTCTTGAATTAGAACACAGTAGAGTTGTATCTCTATGCAGATGATTTTCAATCAACTGCTGACTTGAGAATCAGATCTCAATCTGAAACTTTCTTAACAGCCTGGTTCAATAGCTGTCTTCTTAGAAGGAGCTCTCTCTCTCCAACTTCTTAGATCTTCACTTGAAGGTCTTCTTCTTGTTGTTTTGTTTTTCACTTCAATGATTGCTTTCTCAAGCCAATTCAAATCCCCTTCTGTTGAAGGAATAAGCCTTTATATAAGCTTTCTTCATGGTGACCGGCTGATCCGGTTTCTAACAATCTTCTGACAGCTCTGACAGTAGCAGTTGACCGGTTGAAATAGCAGCTGTCAAGTCATCCAGTCACTTCTTGAAATCTCTGTCACTGTCTGAAAGTGTCGAGATAGATAGTCTTTATGTGTCGACACAAATAGACCAAGTGTCGACACAAGTAGACTAAGTGTCGACACTAGCCTTCATGGTGTCGACACAACTCCTTGTGTTGTAGAAACTGCTTCTCGACACTGTTTTTCAGAATGTGTCGACACTGATCATGTGTGTCGACACAAGTCCTTCTTCTTCAATACTTAGTTGATTTCTGCTAAGTGTCGACACAACTCCTTTGTGTCGACACATTTTCTTGTGTTGAAACTTGCTAAGTGTCGACACATCTTCTTGTGTTGAAACTTGCTAAGTGTCGACACATCTTCTTTGTGTCGACACATCTTCTTGTGTTGAGACTTTGCTGAGTGTCGACACATCTCCTTTGTGTTGACACTTGTACTTAAACTTTGTTGAAGTTTGCTGAGTGTCGACACAGCCTCCTAGTGTCGACACATTCTGCTGTCGACAAAGTTTCTCTGAGTGTCGACACTGCTTCTAAGTGTCGACACTGATTATGTAGACAGTTCTTCATTGTGTGTCGACACTGCCTGTATGTGTCGACACTTTCCTTCTGGTGTCGACTCTGCCTTCCTAGTATCGACACAATTACTCCAAGTGTCGACACTGCTTCTCTAGGTGTCGACACAAGCCTTCTTAAGTGTCGACACTTTTCTTCTAGGTGTCGACACATGGACTTAGAAACTTTTCCTACAAACCAGCAGTTACTTAACCTGCACAAAGAAACTCAAAGCACATCAAATACACCTTGATGTATATCATTGAGTAGGATGAGGCTTCTTCAAATCAGGTACATATATTCCAATGTACCCAACATCTATGTCTGTGTCTACTATGGAAGCTGAGTATAAGGCTTCGGCCTTGGCTGCTCGGGAAGCTATCTGGTTGCGGAGGCTTGTAGAGGATGTTCATGAAGAAGTGCAAGGGCCTACTTTACTCCGGGGTGACAATGAGAGTGCTCTCAAACTGGTAAATAATCTAGTGTGTCACGCCAGGACCAAGCATATTGAGATCGCACACCACTTCATAAGGGAGATGGTATTGGAGGGATCTCTTCTGGTCGGGCATGTTCAGAGTGAAGATAATCTTGCTGACATCTTCACGAAGCCGCTCTCGAAGGGGCCTTTTCAGCGGTTACGTAGCATGCTGGGCTTGATCACCACTTCTCACTTCAAGGGGGAGTGTTGAAATTTATGAAGTGGAAGTGGGTGATGGGCAGGCCGGGCGGCCTGTGCGGACTGAGTCCGCGACCTGGGCGGATTGCTGACTGTGGCCTGGGTAGTGGCTGTCTTGGTGGCTTGCTGATTGAGCAGCCTATGGTCTGAGCGGCCTGTGCGGACTAAGTCCGCGGCCTGGGCAGACTGCTGTCTGCGGACAGGGTGTTGGTTGTCTTGATTGTTTGGCTAATTAAGGAGTGGCCTGAGCGGACAAAGGTTTGCGGGCTGTAGGCAGTGCTCTGTTCAGTGGCCGTGTTGCAAGCTTGTGTGTTAACCGGCGGATTGGGTCCTGTCAGCGGGAGGCTTGCGTACTGGCGTGTCCGCGGTGTCCGCTGTGGTGGATTGACCTTGGAGTTTGGCCGTGGCCCTTGTCGAACTCTGGTGGTACAACAGGTGATAACTACTGTGGAGGACTGCGCGGACTGATATCGGAGTCTGGCAGTTGGCCGCTTGTTTGGGCAGTCATGCGAGGATTGCTTGCTGACTCTGCCTTAACTCTAGAGGAGTGTGGCGATCTTCTTGGATGATTGGCAGACTGGGCTTTGTCTGTCGAGCTCGCACTAGGCCTTTGGTGATTTACTGGACTTGGTCACATTCTGTGACAAGTCCAGTGTGTCCGCAGTATCCGCCAAGTCCGTTGTTGACCGGGCGGCCTGCCTTTGGTCGTGGACTTGTGGCGGATGGAGGCTTTGCTCTTGTGTTGTGCGGACTGCCTCTTGTATATGCGGACTGTCACTGAAGGAGCTGTGGCTGTCCAAATGTTGATGTGTGCGGACTGTGCGGATGGTATCGTGTCCGCATAGTGTGGGAGGTCTGGTGCAAAACTGCCAAGTAGTGAACCTCAGTGTCTTGCTTCTGGCGGTTGTCTTGGAATCCGGCTAAGTCTTCGCGAACTCAGCGGACGGAGGTTTTACTAGCGCTCGGGATGGGGTGGTGATTCTATCCACTAGGGTGGTGACCACACTCCTCACCTCGCATATAAATAGAACCCCCCTGGCAGGTCTATAAAAACGGAGTGAACAGTAAGTTGGGCTTGGGCAAGTGTTGCGGTCTGCAGTTATCTGTCCGCGCGGATTGAGTAGTGTTGACGGTGTGCTGTGTGCAGGTCGCGCGGCTAGCTTCAAGGAGCTAGGAGTTGGGCATTGAAGTGTGCGGTCTCAGCGGTCTCAGGTGGTCGCTTCTGCGGCTTGTCAGATTTCTACTTCAGCTTGATCAAGTGCCAATAACATGTCCGCCGGTCTCAGGCGGGTAGGCGATTTGTTCCTCTGTTCTTCAGCAGGCAGCGAATAACGGTGTGTCCGCGCGACCTCGCAGTCTCGGCGGGCTCCGTGTGCTATTCGGCTTGTAGCAGTTGCAACTTGGGCGGCTTGGGCGACCTTGGCGGACGAGGCGGTCTCGGCGGTCTCCAGTGCTGTCCGCCCGGCTTGTTTATTCTTTCTGTTTGTAGCTGTTGTACAAGTGAAATCATGTCTCTCTACGTATACCTCGTGTTAGAAAGTAGAGAACAAGAAGTGAAAAGTAGAGAACAAGCGAACAAACTTTTGAATAATTGAAATTTTATTATCCAAAAAAGATATAATTTACAAAGGTATGGCCTCCCTTATATAGAATGGAGGAGATAAGAAAGAGAGTATACAAACAATGTGGGACTAAACATTTACAGTACTGAGCGGCTAGAATAATGGAGACCGCATAGGCCGCGCGGTTAGGCAGATGGGCTAACCGCTCGGCAACTCCAGCAGGATAGAACAGGCCGCAGAGGTAGACCGACAGACCGCCCGGTCTACAAACCGCTGGATCAGACCGCTAAGCCGCTCGGTCAACAAACCGCTGGATCAGACTGCCAAGCCGCCCGGTCTAATACTTCAACACTCCCCCTCAAGTTGGAGCATAGATGTCAATCATGCCCAGCTTGTCACAAATGCGGAAGAAGGAAGTAGAAACCAGCTTGGTGAAGATATCTGCCAACTCCTTGTCAGAGGTGACAAAAGGAGTACAAATCTGATTCTTCAAAATCTCCTCCCGAATGAAGTGACAGTCAACCTCTATATGCTTCGTTCTCTCATGGAAGACCGATTTCTGGATATGTGTATAGCGGCCTTGTTGTCACAGAACATAGGGAGAGGACAATCATATACCTCGCCCAGGTCAAGCATGAGAGCCCGCAACCACTTTAACTCACACGTAGTTGACGCCATACTCCGGTATTCTGCTTCGGCACTGGATCTGGAAACAACAAACTGTTTCTTGCTCTTCCAACTCACGAGATTACCTCCAACAAAGGTACAAAAACCTGACGTGGATTTACGATCGCCTTTGTCATCCGCGTAACTTGAGTCTGAGTAGGCCTCAACCCTCAGATGGCCATTTTTCTGGAAGAGTAACCCTCTGCCCGGTGCTGCTTTGATATACTCTAAAATCTTCAGGGCGGACTGAAGATGACACTCCCTGGGAGCTTGCATAAACTGACTGACCTTTCCTACAGCGTAGGCGATGTCGGGTCTAGTCACCGTGAGATAGATGAGTTTCCCTACCAAACGTCTGTACCGTGTGACATCAGATAGAGGAGGCGATTCATCCATCCACGTTTTGTCTTCTCCAACAGCCATGGGAAGATGAGTTGGTTTGACACCTGTCAAGCCTGCTTCTCGAAGAAGATCAAGGGCATACTTCCGTTGAGAGAGAACCAAGGAGTCAGGTTTCCGAGAGATTTTTATCCCCAAAAAGTATTTTGGGGAGCCCATATCCTTCGTGACCAAGTGCTGACGGAGGTGCTTCTTCGTCAAGTCCACCCCATCTCGGTCATCACCAGTAAGGAGAATATCATCCACATATACGGCCAAAACCACCAGCCCCGAGGCCGTTTTGCGAATGAATAAGGAGTGATCGGCCGAACTCCTTTGAAAGCCGATGGTTGCCACAATACCACTGAATTTTTCGAACCATGCCCGAGGGCTCTGCATTAGGCCATAAATGGCCTTCTTCAAATGACAGACACGTGTCTCCCCCTGAGCAACATACCCAGGAGGTTGCTCCATATAGACGTCCTCCTGAAGATCGCCATAGAGAAAGGCATTCTTCACATCAAGCTGGGAAATAGCCCAAGCCCGGTTAACAACCACAGAAAAGAGAACCCGGATGGTGCTGAGGCGAGCAACCGGAGAGAAGGTATCAAAGTAATCAACGCCATAAGTCTGAGTAAAGCCCTTGGCCACCAGCCGGGCTTTGTAGCGATCCACAGTGCCGTCGGGGCGAAACTTCACAACAAAGACCCAGCGACAGCCAACCACATCAGTGCCCACGGGAGGAGGAACCAGGGTCCAGGTACCCCGTTCAGTAAGAGTAGCCATCTCTTCATCCATGGCAGACTTCCAATGAGGGAGAGCGAGAGCCTCCTGGTAGGTACGAGGAGTATAAGTAGCAGAGATAGCCAAGGCAAAACACCTGCGAGAAGGAGAAAGCTGATCATAATAAACAACAGCCGTGAGCGGGTGTTGAGTACACGCCCGCACCCCTTTGCGAAGGGCAATGGGAACATCCAGATCATCGGGAGCGTCGGCGACGGGAGCGTCAGCGACCGGAGCGTCCGTGGCGGAGAAGGCTGGCCCGGGACTAGAGAGAGACGGCAGCGGAGAGGAGGGTGGAGGGGTGGGTGGGGAGACGGACTGAGAAGGAGTCGGCGGAGGAGGAGACGAAGGTGGGAAAACGTCGAGAGGTGTGGAAGGAACTGAGATATCAGAAGGAAGAGAAGGAAGAGAAGAGGAAGGAGAGAAATAGGAAGCATTTTCGAAAAAAGTCACATCTGCGGAGACAAACTGCTTGCGGAGAAGGGGGTCAAAGCAGCAATAGCCTTTTTGAGTGGTAGAGTACCCCAAAAAGACACATTTGGTGGAACGGGGGAAAGCTTGTCGCGGGTAGCGGAGGGAGCGTGAACAAAGGCCGTACAGCCAAAGACACGGAGAGGAAGAGGAAAAGGTTCCTGGTGGGGGTAGAGAAGGGAGAAGGGAGTCCGGCCGTGGAGGACCGTGGAGGGAATGCGATTGATAAGATAGCAAGCGAGGAGCACAGCGTAGCCCCAGTAGGAGCGAGGGACGTGCATCTGCGCCATGAGAGTACGCGCAACATCAAGCAGGTGGCGGTTTTTACGCTCCGCCACCCCATTCTGTTGGGAGGTGTAAACACAAGTCGTTTGATGAATGAGGCCGTGTTGGTGAAAGAACGCGGAGAACTCATGAGACAGATATTCCTTGGCATTATCAAAACGTAAGACTTTAATAGAAATAGCAAATTGAGTCTTAATCATAAAGTAAAAAGATTGCCAAACAGAAAATAGTTCAGAGCGATCTTTTAAGAGATACACTCAGGTACATCGAGTAAAATCATCGATAAAAGTGACAAAATAGGAACTGCCCCGACCAACTGTGAGGGTAGGAGCAGGACCCCATACATCAGAATGAATAAGATCAAAAATGCGAGAGGAGCCACAGCCTTGCTTCGGTGGGAAGGAGGAGCGATGATGTTTGCCAAGCTGACACGCATCACAGTTGAGCGGAGAACTGGTGGGAGGTAAGTGGGGCAGAAGCTGACGAATAAGCCGAGAAGGAGGATGTCCAAGACGAAGATGCCACTGAAGGAGATCGGTGGAGGAGGAGTAGGCAGAAAGAGCGGAAACATCGTCGAGGAAGTAGAGGCCGCCGCTCTCAGTCCCAGTAGCAATCGTCCGCTGGGTCCTCGGGTCCTGAAAAGAACAAGTAGTGGGAGTGAATAAAACGGAGCACTGAAGTTGCCGGCATAAAGTAGTAACAGATAACAAATTGCACGGGAACTTCGGGACATAGAGGGTATCCTCCAAGCAAAGCGATGGAGTGAGTTGAACCATGCCCGTCCCATGAACCGGAGACGGGGAACCATCCGCCACACGAACTGGGGGTAAGCGGTCATGGGTCTCAAGACGGGAGAAGCAATGAGGGTTGCCCGTCATATGATTGGTGGCACCGGAGTCAATCAGCCATTTACCTTGGGTAACGACGTGGGCACTACCTGACGTCGTGGCCACAGAGGCAGACGGCCTAGAAGAGGCGGAGGCCGAAGGAGCATCACCGGAAGGGCGAAGATGAGGATGTTTCTGCCAGCAGCGGTCAACAGTATGACCAGTACGATTACAGTGAGAGCAGAAGAACCGGGAGGAACCCCGTCCGCCAGAGGAGCTTCGGCCACTCGGGCCCCCCCGCTGAGCTTGGTGAGCAGAGGAGTCCTGGGAAGGGGGGAGGCCAACAGAGGCCGCTGGAGGAGCGAAGTAATGGCGGCAATGCGAGCCGCAGTGGCATCCAAAGTAGGAGATTCCGCCTCACCCAAGATCTGCTGGCGGATCATATCATAAGAGTCGGGAAGACGAAGAAGATAACAAACAATCAGGAGTTCCTGGAAGTGTTTGTGCTGGTCGGCCAAGTCCGCGGAGAAGGGGCGATTCTGGAGGATTTCAGCCCCAAGGGCCTGAACCTGCTGATAAGCCGCAGCTGGGGACATGGAAGGGCGGGCGAAGAGGTCCGCATAGAGAGTATAAATGCGGGACGTCTGGCCCCCCTTAGAATAGAGAGCAGCGAGGTGAAGCCATGCGGCCTTGACCGTCTCATCATGGCGAATGACGGGAAGGCACTCATCAGAAAGGCTGTTGGCCAGCCAGGTGCGAACAAGAGCATCACTCGCATCCCAGTCATCAAACTCAGGAGAGGTGCGAGGAGGAGGGTCATCGGTGAGGTGATGACGCTTGCGTTGAGAACGAAGGAGAAAGGTGAAAGAGACGCTCCAATCGGGATAGTTGGAGCCCACAAGCTTGGAAAGGGTGCCAAGGTTGCCCGAAGGAGGAGGAGGAGGAGCTGCAGGAGTAGTGGTGAGATCGGAGGTAGTCATAGAACCCGGAAGCAGAAGAAGCCGCACGAACAGGAGCGGTTAGAAAACAGAGGAAGCCGCGCGAACAGTAGCGGCTAGAAAGAGGCACTGCGGGGAAGAGGTCGCGCGGACTGAAAAGGCCGAGCGAACAGAAGAGAGGAGAAGAGCAGGTGACCGCGACCAAGATGCGGGTAAGAAAGAGACAACCCGCACGGTCAGGTAGATCACAACAGCGGCTAGAAGGCGGTCAAAGGCTCGGCGGGGAAGAAGTCGCACGAACTGAGAAGCCCGAGCGAACAGAAAAGAGGAGAAGAGCTGGCGACCGCGACCAAGATGCGGGTGAGAAAGGAACAACCCGCACGGTCAGGCAGATCACAGCAGCAAACCGCGAGTAGAGAGACAATACACACGCGGACAGGGACAGACCGCAACGACTAGGAAGTCGGAGAGGCAAGAAAGAACAAGGAGCGCGGCGACAACGAAACAGGTCGCTGTGACAACAAGGAGAAGGAGAAGAGAACCAAGAAGGAGCAAGCCGCGCGAACGGGTTGGCAGACAAAAACAAGCCGCGCGGATAGAAACAGGACGCGCGGATAGAAGAGAGGGCAAGTCGCGAATCAAGTCGCAGAGCGCGGAAAAGAAGTCGCGAACAACAGAGGGCGCACAGAATCAAGAGGAAATGACCGTGTCCTCTGATACCATGTTAGAAAGTAGAGAACAAGAAGTGAAAAGTAGAGAACAAGCGAACAAACTTTTGAATAATTGAAATTTTATTATCCAAAAAAGATATAATTTACAAAGGTATGACCTCCCTTATATAGAATGGAGGAGATAAGAAAGAGAGTATACAAACAATGTGGGACTAAACATTTACAGTACTGAGCGGCTAGAATAATGGAGACCGCATAGGCCGCGCGGTTAGGCAGATGGGATAACCGCTCGGCAACTCCAGCAGGATAGAACAGGCCGCAGAGGTAGACCGACAGACCGCCCGGTCTACAAACCGCTGGATCAGACCGCTAAGCCGCTCGGTCAACAAACCGCTGGATCAGACCGCCAAGCCGCCCGGTCTAATACTTCAACACCTCGCTTTGTAAAGAAGTGTAATGAATAAAAGACCTGCTTGTGCTTCCATTGGTTGTTGGTGTTAAACTTGCTCCTTGGGCTTCCGCATGATCAGAGTGTGAACTGGGTAGTTATGAGAATATTAATTTGGCTTTAGACTACCTTGCTGACCACTTTGAGAAAATTCAACAGTACACAAGTCCTTGCCCAAGGGAAGTCTTCAGATACTTGAGGATGTGTTCCACTGCCTAGAGGTGAGAGACTCGTGGGGTATGCATAAACTGGCTGACCACACCAACCGAAAATGATATGTCATGTCTTGTAATTGTTAGATATATCAGTTTTCCCACAAGATGACGATAGTATTCCGGGTTTGGAAGAAGAGAATCATTCTCAGATCCCTGAGTGTTGAAACCGAAATCTCGGTCTCTTGTAGAGTTCACCCGTGGGGATGGGGTGATCGCGCACCTACTTCGCTCCTGCAAACAAGACAACAAAAGAGACAAGGGAAGAACCGACCCAAGGGCTCGGCAGGGAGGACCCACCACACACCCGGAAGACCTGAGAGTACTTCCCCTCCTTAGCCACATGCCGAGCTAAGTCTACCTCAGAAAGCACTACATGACCAAGAAGCTAGGGAGTATGAGAACGTGCCTTTTGAGGAGCCCCCTTGAGTTCTATTTATACAATTCTGAAAATGGTCTGCAAATAGCCAACCTCTGTTGTTTTGAACAACTATGTACATTCCAAATTGGTCTGCCAACAGCGTAGCTCGACTGTTCCAACAAGCTATTCGCACCCATGGGGATGGCATCCAGGTAATTTCACCTAGGTGCTTCTACTGGGCCCCATCCAGGGATAGGGAGGTCAGCTCGCCACTAATCTCTCTCTGCGAGAGGCGGGTGCGACCTGGCTCTAGCGGCTCACCTACTCTTCTTAGGCGAGCGCGAGTCGGGCCACCGCGACCCGCCAATCCTCTACCGAGGCGGACAGGCGGCCCAGTTGCGTATAGGAGAGCGGGCTGGTGGCCAGGCTTCCAACTGTAACCATGGGAGCCTCGGAGGAGGGCTCGCCAATCTAGACTCGTCGAACCCATCCCCGAATACCAGTTCGATGAATGCCGACCGACAAGCTCTGCTCAACGAATGGCGACCCAAACTCTGCTCGACGAATGGCGAGCGAAACTCTGTTCGACTAATGGCGAGCGAGCGAGAAGGGTGAAGGGGCCAACTCGTGTGGCTCTCCTGCCACCTCCCCCTCGCATGCTGTTCTGGTGTGGACCGGGCGACCTGGTTCGCTGGTCTGGCTTGGCGGGGCCCGCTCGACAAACACGGGGTTGTACGCAATCCCCGCTCTTTTTGAGCTTGATCAAGCTCATAAAGAATCATCCAACCCGCGTGTTCAGCGAGTGCTATGCTGAGCTGGCATGGAATCTTCTAGTGGGTCCCACTGCTCGGCTATAAATATATCACTGAGCCCAGGGGTGAATCCCTACCTCATCTCGTCTTTTCAAGCGGACTGCAGCTGCTCTATGCCAGTCAGCGAGGAGGTGCGAGCCCGTCTGGCAGCCGCGGTCCAGAAGACTCAGGAGGAGGCGCTCTAGGTCGCCCCTTGGTTGGCGCGTGGGTCTCCCGACCCTCTCTTTAGGCCGGTAAAAGGAAGGATTGTCAGGCAGTCCCCGACGAATAACTTCCCGGGCTCCAGCTCGGCGGCTGACACCGAGGTCGCTCCCGAGGTATGTGATCCTCCTTCCTGACTTATTGCTTCATTTCTGACCTTTTATCTCGTAGGTACTGCCGCACGAAGATGAGGGTGATGGGTGGGGGGGGGGGGAGGATCGCTCCCCTCCCTTGTCGTCTGAGAGGATCGCTAGCCCCTCGGGTCTGGGTCGTCCACCCCAGAATACCCCTCGGTCGCCAGTTCCCTCTGGACTAGGGAAATCTCTTGCAGCCTTCGAGGGAGAACCCTTTCAGGGTCGGCCGGGTTCTTCCCGTCCTTCCACCGGTATGGACGGTGTGCCAACCCCTGGTAAGCTCGCACTTGGCGCTTGTTTTGTTCTCGCCCATCCTCTCTGAATCTCTTCTTTGCAGGCTACAATGCGATCTCCTCTGAAACTGAGATGAGCGAAGGGTACTCGCCTCCTCCTGACGTGGAGGGTGTTTCGGATTACCTAAACGACCCGGCTGACGCGGTGGGGATGAAGAGGCAGGTAACACTGCTATTCCAGAAACATACTCTGTTGCTTCAGGAGATCGTCAAGAGAGTCGACCGAGACAAGGCCGAGACCGAGGCTCGGCTCGCGGCTTTGGAGGGGGCTCCGCGCGCAGTAGAAGGTGGTGAGGTCACCTCACCTGGCGTGCATATTACGCGGGCCGAGGAGCGTCTAAAGAGTGTCACAGAACAAGTTGGCCTGGCCCAGCAGGAGTTGGTGGCGGTGCGCGATTACCACTATCCTCGTGTGCCGCCGCGAACCGGAACGCAATGGCGGGGCAGGTGGAAGTGGATGCAGTACTGATCCACCCTCTCTTCCCCTTTGTTCGCGGACTATCGCTGGGTCAGGTCGCGTCTGCGCTTCGAGTCGACTCACTTCGGGGGGGGGGGGGGGGGTTACTATTACTTCAAAAACTTATTCAGTGTCTGTAACTATTTGCGACTTTTCTCGCCCGTCTACGGGTCTGGTTTCTGATTTCTGGTGTATGTTGTTTTTATCGTGTTGCTGCTTAATACTCTTTGAGGTGGGCACGAATGCACCCACGTCCTCCGCTCGCCGCCCTCTCGGGCGAGTGCGGGGCCATAGGGTGGACTCGCCCAACCTGCCAACCTGATCTTAGTGGGAGCGGGCCAGTGGGCTCGCCGGCTGAGAGTCTCCCCGGCTCGCTCAGAGTCCTGGGCGACTGCGGGCCGCAGCTCGCCCGCCCGCTTTTCGTGCGGATGCGGGCGGGCGAGACCCGCTGCTGAACGGTCTCGGCGGTGCGGTTGCGGGCCGGGAAGTTGAACCGTCAGGCCTGATTTTTGCTATACGCACTTTTCCTCTTGGCGGAAAATTTCTCGCTCCTTTTCTCTCTATAAATAGGCCTTGCCGGTTCTTGTCCTTCCATCGCTTTTAAGCATTTTCTCCTCTCCTGTTCTTCGCGGAGCCCGACTCGTGCCCCCCCCCACCCTTCTGAGGCTTTCTTGCTCGCTCGGCGATTGTTCCGCGGAATGGGTGGCGGCAGCGGCGACGCGAACGGGCGAAGTAAATGTGCTTGGACATTCTCGGAGCATAACTTTCCCCACGCCGCTATCTCTGAGCGCGAGTACTTAGACGCTCTCGGCGATCACGTCCCACCCGGATTCTCGGCAAGACGGCCCGGGGAAGGGGAGGAGATCAACGATCTCTCCAGGGATGAGCTCGCCATTCCACTGGCTCAATTTGAGGTGGTTCTTCGACTTCCTCTGTGGTCGGAGGTTCGTCAAGTGTTGAAGTACTTTGGGGTCGTCATAGGGCAGATGACTCCGAAGTCTGCGGCTGTCATGGTAGGGTTCGCCTGCTTTTTGCGGGAGGAGCGGGTCGAGTTCAGTCTCGCGGTTTTCCGCAAATTGTTCTCCTTCCGCGCGAACCCTGACGGGACCGCCTATTTCTCCAGCGCCCACCTCAAGGTGCGGGAGATCGTCAATAAGAGCCACAACTGGCTCAAGAAGTTCTTGTTCATCAAGGGGGACTTTGATAACGTCCCTTTCTCGCCGGTGCAGCTCAGCGAGGCGAGTTATCGCCCGCCCAGCCTGGGGGTCCATGAAGCCAACCTGTGGGGGTTATTTGCCGGGAAGAACTTTAAGGTCGCGTACTTGCGCTGCAACCTGGATAACCTTACCGCTGTCCCGCCTGGGGGAGGTTAGCCACTCGCCATTACTCTGCCTCGCTGTTTTGTACTCTAGCTTCACCCTTTCTCTCCTTGGCAGGCGAGCGGGACATTCCCCTTTCACCCCCCCCCCCCTACGAGAGTGTTAGGGTCGCCTCCAGCATCCTCACCCGAGCTCAGGTCGCTGACGCCGCTCAGCGCGACGTCCCGACGGTCCCTACTAAGAAGAGGTCGGGCCGCGAACAGCCTACTCCCCCGCCCAAGAAGGCGAAGACTGCGGGGCAGCAACCCGCCGTGGGCCAAATAAAAGGCAAGGCCCCGACAGATCAATCGGCCAAGGGTCCCGCCCCCTTGGCTGCTTCGACCAGCGAAACCGCCGGCGAGGTGGCAGGCGCTTCTGGGTAGCCGGACGGGGCGCATGCTGCCATGAAGCCGGTGCCGAGAGGGCACCGCAATTTCGGCTACGGCGAGAAATACCTGGACGAGCTCGGCGTCCCGCTTCTGTTATGGGACAAAGAGTCAAATCGCGCGGTGGTTTCGACCCTGCTGCTGAGTTGGTTGGAGCAGGACACTATCGGCGGGGAGGCCTATAACTTCTCGTTTGGCCTTTACTCGCGAGAGGACGCCGCTATTTACGATAAGGAGGCGATGCGAGTGCTGGTGCACGAAAGCGCGCGGGCCCAACTATGCGGCCTGGAGCTGGCCCATATGGTTGGGCAGCGCTGCACCCAGCTGGAGCGGAACGCCACTTCTCTTAAGAAGTTGGCGGACGAGAAGGAGGAGGCCCAAAAACTTGCTCAGGAGGAGGTGGATCTCCAGAGAAAGCAGGCCGATGCGGCCGAGGAGACCCTCGCTCAGTATTTGGGAGGAGTGGTACGCGCTTACTTCTAGTTGTCGTTTCCTTTCGCGAATCCAACTTCCGACCTTCTTCCTTCTCGCAGGATGCGGCGACGACCAGCCGGATGGGTGCCGAGATCGCCACCCTCAGCCAGGACAAGCTGGCGCTGGAGGCGCGGGTGCGCGAGCTGAAGACTGCCGATGCCGTCCCTCCACTAGCCAATATCAGCTACCCGCTTGAACATCACTCTGACTACGAGTTAGAGGTGTTGATGTAGAAGAACGCCGCCAACGCCGCGAAGTATACAATGCAGATGCTGCGGCGTGCGGACCTCCTCAAGAGCGAGGTCGTGGGACTCTTGGCGAGCGAGGTGGTGCCGGCGTTGTTCCTTCCCGTGCCGGACCCTGGGGATAAGTCCTACCAGCACCTTTAGGACTTCCCGCCAAGGATCTTGCGTCGCCCTCGCCCCTGCGACTCACCTGTTATATGCATGTCTGTATATTTTTGGTTGTTTGAGACGTAAGCGTGAGCGGTGCCATGACTTTGTGATTTTTGTCTATTCCCGCTCTTACAAATGCTTCTTCACTCGCGTTATATGTATGTTTGCTGTTATTGTGCGATGTAAACTCTCCCTTTCCACGCTCGCAGTTGTCGTCTTGCGTTATGTCGACGAGGTCGCACGCCTACAGATTTGGCTTAGGAGCCATCGGGGACCCGATTGGTTGTCTCACTAGCGACGACCTGCCCTTGCAGCCCAGTCTCGCTGAGGTGACTACTCGCTCACCAAGAGAGGCGAGCCGGTTCGTCGCTCGCTTGAGCCATCGGGTTTCTTGCGGGCCGACCCTCTCACAATGTGCCTTGGGTTCTTTTCCCCCTTTTGGTTAGCTTCGCGACTCCAACTACTCGTCATTTGGACACTCGGTTCCCCGACTTCTGACACTGCTTTGCGCATCAAGACCTCCTCGTTAGCTGGTGAGTAGCCGACGTCTTTCCCCGATGAGTGACATACAACCCTGTCAGCTAGGTGAGAGCCTAACAGCAGGATCTGCTCGGGGTCCAAGGCTAATGCCATCGAGTGACTTCCAGCCCTGCCAGTTAGGTGAAAGCCTGGCAGCGGGATCTGCTCGAGGTCTAAGGATGACACCGAGTGACTTCCAGCCCTGTCAGCAAGGTGAGAGCCTGATAGAAGGATCTGCTCGGGGTCCAAGGCTAACGCCATCGAGTGACTTCCAGCACTGCCAGCTAGGTGAGAGCCTGACAGCGGGATTTGCTCGGGGTCTAAGGATGACACCGAGTGACTTCCAGCCCTATCAGCTTGGTGAGAGCCTGACAGCGGGATCTGCTCGGGATCCAAGGCTAACGCCATCGAGTGACTTGCAGCCCTGCAAGCTAGGTGAGAGCCTGGCAGCGGGATCTGCTCGAGGTCTAAGGATGACACCGAGTGACTTCCAGCCCTGTTAGCTAGGTGAGAGCCTGACAGCGGGATCTGCTCGGGGTCCAAATGCACTTTGCTTCTTCATGCAAACTCATCGTGGCGGCATTGGCGTGTTACATAACTTTCATTAAAAAACAAAGCACCGTTTACATGTTTCAAGGGAAAAAGCGTTTTAAGTCGTCACCACTCCAGGTGAGACTCAGGGTCTCGCCCTCCACATTTTGGAGTCGATAACCCCTCAATCTTAAAGCTTCTTTTACAATAAATGGACCTTCCCAGCTGGGGTTGAGCTTCCCCACGGTTGTCGACCTCCCTGCTGCATCCACCTTCTTCAGCACCAAGTCCCCCTCCACTAATTGCATGACTCTGACGTGCTTGTCAAAGTACTTGGTCATCCTCCTCTTTACCTCTTCCTACCGGATGGCAGAAAGGTCCCGCAGTTCTTCCACCATGTCAAGGGAGAGCCGCAGCTCCTCCTCGTTCTCAGCATGCCATTCTTCCCTGCCTTCCCCGGCCGCAACGACTCGAGGTGTCTGAACTTCGAATTCCACGGGGAGCACTGCCTTGCACCCATGGGAGAGCCTGAAGGGAGTCTCTCCTGTAGCTGTGTTGGGGGTGGTTCTCAGGGGCCCAGAGAATAGTGGGAAGTTGCTCCACCCAGCTCCCCTTCAGATTTTCAACCTTCTTTTTCAGGAGGTTGACAATGATCTTGTTCGCGGCCTCCACCTGCCCGTTGCTCCTGGGGTGATGGACCGAGGCGAACCTAAGGCCGATTCCAAGCTGATTGCAAAAACTGGTGAACTCAGCGCTGGCGAACTGGGGCCCGTTATCCGTGACAATGGCCTGGGGCAGCCCATGGAGGCAGATGATCTCCCCCTACACAAAGTTTCTGATAACCTGGGAGGTCACCTTGGACAGTGCCTTCACTTCCAACCACTTGGAGAAGTAATCGATCATTACTAGCAGGAACCTTCTCTGCCCACTGGCCCGGGGGAACGGTCCAACCAAATCCATTCCCCAAATGGCAAAGGGCCAGGGGGCTGTGATACATTTGAGTCGTTGAGTCGGCTGTATCTGGAGGGGGTCAAACAACTGGCATTTGTGGCACCTTCTTGCGAATTCCGTTGCATCGCGGCCCAGGGCGGGCCAGAAGTACCCTTGCCTGACAATTCTCCCTTCCAGGGTCCGACTCCCGGAGTGGCTCCCACACTCTTCGGAGTGGACTTCCTCCAAGATTCTTTGTACCTCCTCCTCGGCCACGCAATGAGCCAACATCCCCGAGAGAGTCTTCCTGTACAGCTGCCCGCCCTGGAGGAGGTAGTATGCCGACTTATGCCTGAGCTTCTTCTTATCTGCCCCCTCCGGGTACTCTCCCGTGGAGAGGAAGGTTGTGACTGGGTCCATCCATGAAGGTCGTTGATCTATCTCCATGAGCTCCCCCTCTTCGATGGAAGGGCGGAATAGGTCGGTGATGGTACCCCCCACCCGAGGACCATGCTTCGCGAGCTGATCGATCTACTCATTCTCCTCCCGGGGCACGTGTTGGATGGAAAAGGTTTGGAACGTGCCAATGACCCCCTTAACCTTGGATAAATATAGCCGTATGGTAGGCTCTCTTGCCTCGAACTCCCCGTTGATCTGGGAAGCTACTATCATGGAGTCAATGAGGAACTCCACGTCTAAAACCCCTAGCTCCCTGGCCAAGCGTAGCCCCGCTATCACGGCCTTATACTCGGCCTGATTGTTGGTGATGGGGAAGTGCACTACCACCGTCTGCTCAATTCTAGTTCCCTGGGGACTCTCCAAGATCACCTCCACTCCTAGGGAATGCCTCCCCGAGGTGCCATCCACCTTCACCTTCCAAGGAGTCGGACGAGTGAGCTCTTCCTCCGCCACCTCGACCACATAATCGGCCAAGAAGTCGGCCATCGCTTGAGCTTTAATCGAGAGGCGGTGGATGAAGGAGACGTCGAACTCACTCAACTCCACTGACCACTTGGCCAGCTTGCCAGAATGCTCCACCCCCTCAAAGATGTCACGGAGGGGATGACCAGTCACCACTCGGATTGAGTGTGCCTGAAAATAGGGTCGCAGCCTTCGGGCTGAGATGATCAGGGCGAAGGATAGTTTCTCCAAAATTAGATACCGGAGCTCGGCCTTTCTCAGGACCCGGCTCACGTAATAAATAGGGAGCTGCTTCTTCCCCTCTTCCCAAACTAGGACGGAGCTCAGGCCCTCTGCCCCTACCCCGAGATACAAAAACAGGTCCTCCCCATCCTTGGGCCCTTGGAGCAATGGAGCCTAGGTCAACTGCATCTTGAGGGCCTGGAATGCCTCCTCGCACTCCTTGGTCCATTCAAACCTTTGACCGCCCATTAGTGTTTTGAAGAAGGGGGAGCACTTTTCCCCAGCCCGGGAGAGGAACCTACTCAGCCCTACCAGTTTCCCTGTCAGGCGCTGCACCTCCTTGGTGTTCCCTGGCGACCCTAGCTCCATGATAGCCTTGACCTTGTTCGGGTTCGGCTCGACCCTCGCAGGGGTGAGGAGGTGCCCCAAGAACTTCCCCCTGCCAGCCCCGAAGACACACTTCAGGGGGTTCAAACGCATCTTGTACTTGCGTAGGGTGGCGAAGGTCTCCTCTAGGTCCTGTAGGTGTGAGTCCACATCCTGAATCTTGATCATAAGATCATCCACGTACACCTCCAGGTTCCTCCCCTTCTACTCTTTGAAGACCCTGTCCATCATTTTCTGGTAGGTCGCCCATGCATTCTTTAGGTCGAAGGGCATCATCTTGTAATAGTAACATCCATCCCCTGTGATGAACGAGACATCCTTGACGTCCAGGGGGTGCATCCTGATTTGATGATAACCTGAAAAGGCATCTAAAAAGCTCATTACAGAAAAACCAATGGCAGAGTCAACCAGCACGTCAATCCGAGGCAAGGGATAACAGTCCTTAGGACAAGATTTATTAAGTAAAGAGAAATCGATACACATTCGCCACCGGTCGTCTCCCTTTTTGACCATGACTAAATTGGAGACCCAGCCAGGGTATTGGATTTCGGACACGAAGCTGGGCTTGAGAAGCTTTGCCACCTCCTCTCTGATGGGCTCTGCCAGCTTGTCCACGGTAGACCTCTTCCTTTGTTGGACGGGGCGTGCTCCCGGGTCCAGGTTGAGGCGGTGGCAGGCCACATCCGCGTCAACCCCCGGCATCTCCGTGGCATTCCATACGAAGATGTCCACATTCTTCTGGATGCACTCCAGCATCCTGCCTTTGTCCTCCGGGGTCAGCCCTCCGCTAACGCGGACCTTCTCCACCCTGCCCCCATGGGAGAGGACCTCCAACTCCACCACTTCTTCTACAGCCTCCAACCTGGACTGCTCCCCCCATCCTTCAGCGTCCCTCTCCTCCGGGACAGGGACCTCCGCCTCCACCTCTTCCTCCACTGCCATCACTTCGGCCATCTCCTCTTGACCTCTTCCTGCCACCTCCCCCTCAGTGCAACTCTCCACCTCTAGCTCCTCCCTGCCAGCTTCCTGCTCAGCCTCCTCCATCCTTCGCCCCATCTCCTCGGCTCCCTCCTGCCAAGAGATGGAATTCACGGCGGTGACGTAGCATTCACGCGCCACCTTGGGGTCCTCCTGACCCTGATCTGAATCCCCTCAGCATTGAACTTCAAGCATTGATGGAACGATGAGGGGACGCAGCGGAAGGCACTGATAAGGGGCCTCCTGAAGATGGCGTTGTAGCTGCTGGGGGAATCTACGATGACGAGCCTACAGTTCCTGTACTGCCCCCCCAGGGTGACATGGAGGCCGACTCCTCCCTCCACTTCCTTCCTCTCCCCCGAAAACCCGAACAAGGGTCCATCCGAGGCCATCACCCTCTTCGCCTCCACCTTCATCGCATCAAACACCTTCTTAAAGATGACGTTGATGGAGCTTTCGTTGTCAACGAGTATCCGAGAGACGGAAAAATTTTCGATGGCTGTCTTGATGACCATCGCATCACAAAATGAATCCTCGAGATCCGACATGTCGCTCCTGGAGAAGGTGATCCTCTCTTCTGGGGGTGGGGTTTGGGACGTGGAGGCAACGCTCCGACGATACATGGTGTGGAGGCTCGCCTTCTGGGAAGCTGTTGGGTACATTGGTTTAAATGTACCTGATTTGAAGAAGCCTCACCCTACTCAATGATATACATCAAAATGTATTTGATGTATTTTGAGTTGTCTTGTGCCGGTTAAGTATTTGCAGGGAAAGATGAAAAAGTTTCTAAGTCCATGTGTCGACACCCAGGAGCAAAGTGTCGACACTTAAGAAGACTTGTGTCGACACCCAGGCAAGCAGTGTCGACACTTGGAGTATTTATGTCGACACCAGGGATGCAGAGTCGACACCAGACAGAAAGTGTCGACACAAGGAGCTGTGTCGACACTCAATGAAGAAAAATGCAGTGAAGCAGTGTCGACACTTAGCAGTTGTGTCGACACCCAGAGGAACTGTGTCTACATCTGAAAGTGTCGACACTTGGAGACTGTGTCGACACTCAGCAAAAGTCAGCAGAGTCTAAGTATAAGTGTCGACATAATAAAGAATGTGTCGACACTCAGCAGAAGACTCAACACTTGAAGAAAGTGTCGACACAATGAAGAATGTGTCGACACACAGCAGAAGACTCAGTACATGAAGAAAGTGTCGACACAAGGAGCTGTGTCGACACTTAGCAAAGTTCAACAAAATTCTAAGTACAAGTGTTGACACAAATGAGATGTGTCGACACTCAGCCAAAGTCTCAACAGAAGAAGAATGTGTCGACACAAGGAGCTGTGTCGACACTCAGCAAGTATCAACACTGAAGGCATGTGTCGACACCAAGAAGATGTGTTGACACTGAACAAGTTCAACACATGAAGATGTGTCGACACAAAAGAGTTGTGTCGACACTTACAAGAATTCAACAAAGTACTGAAGAACAAGGACTTGTGTCGACACACAATATCAGTGTCCACACATGATGAAGAAGCTGTGTCGAGAAGTGAAGTCTACAACACAAAGAGTTGTGTCGACACCTTGTAGGCTAGTGTCGACACTTAGTCAACTTGTGTCGACACTTGGTCTATAAGTGTCGACACTTAAAGACAGACAGTCTCGACACTTTCAGACAGTTATAGTTATTTCAAGAACTGACTGGATGACTTGACAGCTGCCATTCCAGCCGGTCTACTGCACCTGTCAGAGTTGTCAGAAATCAGTTAGGAACCGAACCAGCCGGTCACCATGAAGAAGGCCTATATATAGGCTTATACTGTCTACAGAAAATGATGATCAAAATTGTTGAAAAACAATTGATTGAAGACTTTCAAGAAAAGTTCTAAGTAGTTGGAGAGAGAGAGCTCCATCCAAGAAGACAGCCGTTGGAACCAGGCTGTGAAGAAGGATTCAGACTTTGTTCTGAATCTTAAGTTGCAGAGATCAAGGATCAGCTGCAGAGGAGATCAATCCTATTGTGTTCTACATTCAAGAAGCTTTGAAGAAAGCCAAGTCAGATTTATCTCAGCAGAGTTCATCCAAGAACTCATCAAGAACCTATCAACTCATCTCTCTATTCAGAGTTGTAGGTAGATACACTTTGTATTTTATATTTCTTGTAGGATCCTTAGGGATCTGAGTTTGTAAGCCTGTAATTATAAAGGCTGAGTGGTAGGGCCTGTGTGTCTGAGTGTAGGAGATTCTTATCTCTGAGTGTAGGCCTGTTGTGGCTGAGTGTAGGCCTGTTGTGGCTGAGTGTAGGCTTTGTGAAGAAGCTGAGTGTAGGTCTTTGGAGAAGACTGAGTTGTAGGGCCTTGGGCCTGAGCTGTAGGAACCTGGTTGGGGTTCTGAGTGTAAGATCTGTGGATCTGAGATAGTGGAGGAGTTTGGCCGAATCTAGTACACTACTAGATAGGCGAAGGGGAAAAGTGGATGTACCCAAACCTTGGGGAACCACTATAAATCTGTGTGTTCACTGTGTGCTTGATTGATTGCTGTGATTGCTGTGTAGAATTAGTGATAACTATGTGATATAATCTGAATTTTGCCTAAAAAGTTTAAAAAGATTAAGTCACTTATTCACCCCCCCCCCCCTCTAGGTGATTAGGTACAATTTCATTCAAGTGGTATCAAAGCCAGGTTACTCAAAAAAGGACATAACTGTCTGAGTAGATCCTGTTGGCAGATTCAGTCTAAGTAAATTGCAGAATCAAGAAAATCAGGAAACATGGGTTCTACTGAGAATCATAAGGAACTAGGATCCATGAAGTTACCCATTTGCATGAAAGAAATTTTTAGCATCTGGAAGGAAAGGGTGAGACTATTTATGGAAGCCTCAGACCCTAGAATTTACATCACAGTTAAAGAAGGGTCATATGTGCCCATGAAGGTTTCAGTCCTGGATGCAAATCAGAGAACACCTAAGGATTTCTCTGAAATGACAAAGGATGAGATAATTCTAGCCACAATGGACAAGAGGGCTCAGAATATCATTGTGAGTGCTATAGATGATGCTACCTTTCAGAATTTGATACACTGTAAGACATCTAAGGAGATGTGGGATACTCTTATTGTGTACATGGAGGGTTCTGAAGAAGTGAGGCAGGACAGAAAGTCCTTATTAAACCAAGAATATGAAAGCTTCAGGCAAGGTAGGTCTGATAGCATAACAGAATGCTATAAGAAGTTCTATAGGATTGTGAATGAGCTAATGTCCTATGGCAGAGAGTTCAGTAATTATGAACTAAATGATAAGTTTCTGAGGTCCCTAACAAAGGATTGGGACACCAAGATCTGTGCCATAAGGGAAATGACAAAGTTAGCAGATATTCCTCCACCAACACTGTTTGGAAAACTGCTATCCTATGAGATGCAGTTGATGGTGAGAAAAGAAGAGGAGAAATCTACAAGAAGTGAACATAAAGAAAGGACAGTGGAATTCAAGACAGAAGCCACCAGAAAATACAGAAGTAAGTCACCAACTCCACCTCCTAAAGTAGCTGAGACTGAGTCAGATGAGTCAGCAAGTAGAGATTCTGAGAGCAGTGAAAGTGATGAGAACTTTGCAGCTTTCACAAGACACTTTCAGAAGTTCTTAAAGAAGAAACAGTGGAGGACAAAGCCATCTACTTCACAGGGTAAAGAAGACTATTATCAGAACAAAAAGTCATCAAAGAAAGACAGGAAAAAACCAAGTCAAGCAAAGCAACTCTATCAAAAATTGTTTACTATTGCTGTAACAGACAAGGACATGTTATTGCAGACTATCCTGAGAAAATGAAAGAGTCTAATGATAAGAAAAAGACTCAATTCAAGGGCAAGAAGGAAAGGTCTTTTGTTGCCAAAAAGGATAAGAGCCTGTCAGACATATCTTCATCAGAAACTGAGTCAGATGCTGAAGCATACATATGACTGTTTGCTGAGGAAGAGGAAGAAGAGTTCATCCAGATCATGAACTCTATATATGAACAAGAGGACAGTCAGTGCCAAGGACTGATGGCATTGACAGAAAGTGACAAAATCCAGGAGCAGCCTGGACCTAGTAAGGTACAAAATTGTTCTTTAAGTTCAATTTCTTGTGCTAGTTCAGAATCAGATTCATCATCATCAAGTGATGAGAGTGCATCTGAGTCTGAAGAGGATATTCATCAATTGATAGATGAATATAAAGTTCTGTTGCAAGCTTTTAAGAAGATCAAGTTCCTAGCCAAGAGTCAGGCAAAGGAAATTACTAGTCTCAAAGTTGCTGCAACTGATTTTGAGAAAATGATTGATCAAAAGCTAAATGAAATAGCCAGACTGAAGCACATAACTGTGATTCAGATGGGGACTATAACTTTTAAGAATGATCAAATCAAAAGTCTGGAGATTAGTCTTCAGAAGGAGAGAGATTTAGTTGCTAGGTTTTCTAAATCAAATTCTGTTCTACCCTTAATTGATGAATTTGTTCATCAAAAAGGTAAAGCTGGACTGTGGTTTTCTAAACCTGCTAGGACTGTTAAGTCCAAGTCCAAGGGCAAAGCCCCAGCTCTCAACAAGCCAGCTGTAGATAAAACAATTAAGAATGTACCTAAGCAAAGGTACAATAGGTTTGAGTGTTGGTGCTGTGGCAAGGTAGACCACTATGCCATAGACTGTTGGCACAATTCTA
This sequence comes from Platanthera guangdongensis, assembly GCA_039583875.1. Classification (NCBI taxonomy): domain Eukaryota; kingdom Viridiplantae; phylum Streptophyta; class Magnoliopsida; order Asparagales; family Orchidaceae; genus Platanthera; species Platanthera guangdongensis. Next base: position 168,017,305 of record CM077163.1, on the reverse strand, counting down.
GTGCCAAAGTGAGTAGCAAACTGCCTGTTGGAAAACCTGCAGGTAGCTTTGTTAGGAAGTAAACTAACCAGTACCAAGGACCCAAAAATTCTTTGGGTTCTAAGGTCAACTAATCTGTTTTGCAGGTAAGTCCAAGTGGCCATGCCCCAATATGGTACTTGGACAGTGGTTGTTCCAGACACATGACTGGAACTAGGGGATTGCTAAAGGACTACACACCTATCAAGGATGGTCCTAAAGTCACCTTTGGTGGTTCTGAAAAAGGAATCATCAAGGGTTTTGGTAACATTTCTAGCACCCATATTACTATTACTCAAGTGGCTTATGTTAAAGGTTTGAAACATAACCTTATTAGTATAAGTCAATTGAGTGATCTAGGATATGACATCTCATTTGTGAAAGATGGTTGTCATATCAGGAGGTCAAATGATCAAGAGATCATTTTGACAGGTTATAGAAAAAGAAATGTCTATTGTCTAAACATTATGTGTGAGACCAATGATTCTCCAGTGTGTCTTGTAGCTGATGAGAAAGTCTCTCATTGTGTCAAATGGCACAAGAGGCTAGCCCATCTTAACTATAAGACAATTGGCCAACTCTTTAGCAAAGAGTTAGTGAGGAATGATCCTCAAGTTAAGTGTATTAAAGATGGAATATGTTCAGCTTGTCAAAAGGGCAAACAGACTAGATCCACCTTTAGTAGCATTGAAAACAAAGATGCTGTGAGGTGTTTATACCTCTTGCATATGGATCTCTTTGGTCCTATGCCAGTTCACAGCCTAGGTAGGAAGGTCTATACCTTTGTAGTTGTAGATGACTACTCAAGGTTTTCCTGGGTGTTCTTCCTTGGACAGAAATCTGAAACACCTAGTATCTTCCATAGCTTTGTCAAACAAATTCAGAATGAACTAGACAGTACTGTGGTCAAGATAAGAAGTGACCATGGTACTGAATTTCAGTCTGATAGTATGGCAAAACTATGTGAAGAATTTGGGATATTTCAAGAGTTTTCTTCACCAAGAACACCTCAGCAAAATGGCATTGCTGAGAGGAAAAATAGAACCTTGATTGAGGCTGGTAGAACCCTATTAAGTGATACATCTCTACCAGAATATTTCTGGGCTGAGGCAGTTAATACTGCATGCCATGTAATTAATAGGGCTACTATTACTAAAAACCACAACAAGACCCCCTATGAGATTGTGAAAGGCAGAAAACCAAACTTATCCTATTTCAGGATCTTTGGTTGTAAGTGCTTTATACTTAACAATGGAAAGTCTTACTTGACTAAGTTTGCTGCCAAGTCCCAAGAGGGGATCTTTGTTGGGTACAGCAACAATAGTAAGACTTATATGGTCTACAACTTGTCTACTCAAGTTGTAGAAGAGTCAGTACATGTAGTATTTGATGAAACTAGACTTATTAACAATGAGTTATCTAGTAGTATTTGCAGCTCCACAGGTGTGACTGAGAAGATGGACAAGCTCACTATAGAAGAAGGACCTACTGCAAGACAGCAGGTAGAAGATAGTGGCTATTGTCCAGGAGGAGTACTACATGTACCTAATGCAGAAGAAGACCATGGAGTGCAGCAAGATGAAGAAACTGAAGAAGTTCAACCTGAAGCCAGGATGCCTCCAACTAATAGGCATCTTAGAGATCATCCAGCAGATCAAATCATTGGTGATCTAAGACAAGGGGTACAAACAAGGAGCAGAAATCTGAGTGCAGCACTCTTCTCCAGTTTTCTATCCCAAGTAGAGCCAAAGAAGTTTGAAGAAGCCATCCTAGACCCTCATTGGATTGAGGCAATGCAAGAAGAGCTGAATCAGTTCAAGAGGTGCAAAGTCTGGGAGCTTGTTCCTAAACCAAAAGACCACAACATAATTAGGACCAAGTGGATCTTTAGGAACAAGATGGATGAACATGGAGTAATTGTCAAGAACAAAGCAAGATTGGTTGCTAAAGGATATAGACATGAAGAAGGTATTGACTTTGATCAAACCTTTGCTCCAGTAGCCAGACTGGAAGCCATAAGGATGTTCCTGGCCTATGCAACCTATCAAGGATTTAAAGTTTACCAAATGGATGTTAAGTCAGCCTTTTTGAATGGTAATCTAAAGGAAGAGGTCTATGTGGAACAGCCATCAGGTTTTGTTGATTCAATTCAACCTAATCATGTCTATAGACTTAGGAAAGCTTTGTATGGGTTAAAACAAGCCCCTAGGGCTTGGTATGAAACCCTGTCTAGTTTCTTCATTGAGAATAAATTCACAAGGGGGAAAATAGACAAGACTCTATTCCTTAGGGAATCCAAAGGCAAGATCATACTAGTCCAAATATATGTAGATGACATAATATTTGGGTCTACTGCAAGTAGTCTTTGCAAAAAGTTTGCAAAACTAATGCAAGGACAATTTGAGATGATTAGTATGGGGGAACTTAAGTTCTTCTTGGGTCTCCAAGTAAGACAAACTGAGAATGGATTATCCATATGTCAGTCTAAGTTCACCCTAGAACTGATAAGGAAGTATGGTATGGATTCATCCAGTACCATGAAGACTTCTATGGGGTCAAGTATGTCTCTTAGCAAAGATGATGCATGGAAACATGTAGATGAGACTTTGTATAGAGGGATAGTTGGCTCCCTACTCTATTTGACTGCAAGTAGACCAGATATCATGTATGCTACATGTGTCTGTGCTAGGTACCAAGCATGCCCTAAAGAGTCTCATTTGATAGCAGTCAAAAGGATACTGAGATATCTAAAGGGCACTCCTTATCTAGGCCTTTGGTACCCTAGGAATGGAGACTTTAAACTAACAGGTTATTCAGATGCAGATTTTGCAGGCTGCAAAGAAGACAGAAAAAGTACAACTGGAACCTGTCAATTCCTAGGTGGAAGACTGATTTCTTGGAGTAGCAAGAAGCAAACAAGTGTGGCTATCTCCATTGCAGAATCAGAATATATGGCTGCAGGAAGTTGCTGTGCTCAACTTCTATGGATACAACATCAGCTTGAGGATTATGGAATTCAGGTAAGTAGAACACCACTGTTTTGTGATTATACAAGTGCTATATCAATTGCAAACAATCTTGTTTCCCATAGTAGAACTAAACATATTGAAATAAAGTATCATTTTCTAAGGGAACATGTAGAAAACGAAGATATTTCACTAGAATATGTTAAGATAGATAATCAACTAGCTGATATGTATACTAAGCCTCTAGAAGAAACAAAGTTCAATAGGTTTAAAATTGAATTAGGTATGATAAACTTAGAATAAGTTTATAGAAATGGCTAAGTAAAATAGTGTCGACACACAAAGTTGTCTTTGTCGAGACAGAAAATTGGTGTCGACACTTCAGAGAAAAGGTGTCGACACATCTAGGAAGTTGGTGCCGACACTTCAGAATATTAATGTCAACACATGACAAGTAGGTGTCGACACATCCAAGGTGGTGTCAACACTTAGAGTTTACTCAGAATTATCTAAGTAAAGTCTCGGCTAAATGTCGAGTTGAGTGGTGTCGACACATATATATGTTGACTAAACTTGTGTCGACACATAGGTGTCGAGACATTATAAGTCTGTGTCGACACTTTTCAACAGTGTCGGCACAATTTCAGTTAGCTGACCCGCCCTTTCAACTTCAAACCTAGAAAGGTATAAATAGGATTTCTCCATTGTCTGTCGACACGCTCACCACAGTTTCGAGACCAAACTTGTGTGTCGACACCTCTCTTCTCTCAGTTCAAATTCTTCAAACCCTAATGGCGCCAAAGCTCGAGGAGAACGTAAATGAAGGCTATGAACTGGTGCGGGACGCGTTTGATGATGCAGAATCCGAAATCAAGAATGTGGTAACCCTAGTAGCAAACTCAGGGTTAGAATTTCTTGTTTCAGAGCCCACAAAGATTTGGAAGAAAGAAGTTTTAGAATTTCTAAATGGAACAACCCTAGACGAGACTGGACTCAAAATAAAGTCAAGGGTACATGGAGAAAAGGTGAAGGTCTCACCAAAGAGTTTAAGAAAGGTCCTAAACCTGACAAGGACAAAAGAAGAGGATGAAGTAACTGCTTCTAAGACCAGAGAAGCATTAACATGGTGTGGACTGGATGCAAAGATGAAAATTGTTTCTGTATTCAATAGGAAAGGCATGAACAGCCAAGGAAAATTTCTCTCAAAAATTGTTGGAAAAGTGATCTTGAGTAAGCCTGGAGGGCATGACAGGGTCTCAGCCCATATGTTCAATCTTATGACAAGGATAATCTTCACAGTGAAAACTGATTGGTCTGTTGTTGTCTTTGAAAAGATTAAGGAGATCCTGAAGAAACCCAATTTGGGTAGGATATTAAGTCTTTACTTGGCTGGTAGTATACCAGAAGTAATGAGTCAAGCTGCTGGCACTAAGATCAACCATATGAGGAAGATGGACATGAGGATATTCTCTAGGTGGGACAGAGTTTTAACTAAGGAGATGTCTACTCCTGAGAAAATAACTCCCCAAAAGAAGAAGAAGAAGACAGCCCCAGTGGCTCAGGATTCATCTAGCAGCTCTGAGGAGAAAGTTGTCTTTACACCTGATGATGACCAAGAACCTGGAGATGCTGGGAAGTCTCCAGCTCAACAAGATGTTGCAGAGAGGCAGGGGGAGCAACCTCAGGCTAGCCTCATACACCAGGATCAAATCCAGGGGGACCCACTAGTAGTGGAAGAGCCAACTCCTCTTGAAAGTGAAAGAGCCACCCACATCATCCTTGAGGTAATCACTGAGATTAATGCTTTTGATTTCCCTATAGAGGATAATGTTTTGTCTGATTCATTATCTGATGTTACTCAGCAATCTCAGATTGATAGTCAACCCCCAGATGTTGTCATGAAGGACACATCTGTTACAGTTCAAGTAGTATCTGATCCAGTGGTAAATGAGCCAAGAGTTTCTCCAGCTCATTCTCCACAAGAATATACAATGGAAGATCTCTTCCTTAATCTAGATCAAACAGACTTTGAAAAGGAAAGTGCTGCTACTGAGGGGGAGAATGCTCTTATTGAGGGGAAGCAAGGAGTTAATGTTGAGGAAACAACAAGGCAAGATCCTGAGAAGCCTCAAGCTGTTGAGGAGCTACCTAGAGAGAGGGTAGATATTGCTAGCACATCAGCATCTGAAGATGAGGAAGCTGCTAGAGCTAAGAAAAGGAAATTTCAAGTCTTTAAAAGAAGAAGCCAGACTTATAAGAAGGCATTGCAAACTATTGCACCATAGCCTATATCACAGCCATCACCATCAGTAGATTATAGTTCTCTCATGGTTGCTATGCAAATAAAACTTGATAAGCACAAGAAAGTCATAGAAACATATGTGGATGAAGGCATAGGTCTTTACAGTTTGATCTGGCCCAGGACATTAAGTCCATAAGATTTGAGATGAATCTAAATAAAAAGGAAATGACTGACTGCTTCCACAAGGGAGGGAATGCAGTAGTCTACTTAGCTACTCATCAGGAGAAAATAAAAGCTCAAGTGGATGACATTGCACTGAAGCAAGGATATGTTCTTGAGAACCAAATCAGAATGAATGATAACTTAACTGCTTCACACAATTCCATTGTCACAGAGATGAAGAACATAGCTGCTGGACTGACTACTTCTATTGCTACTGCTAAAGCAGAGTTTGATAAAGCATTGCAAAAGAGTTTAACTGATGTTACTTCTGTAATTCAAGACTCTCAGAAGTTGATAACTGAAAAACTCCAAAGGTTGAAACATTTCTTTAAAGATGGAGTAAACTATTTGGATAACCAAATCAGATTTCAAAAGGATGATCTAAAAGATCACATGGAAAGAGAAGTCATAAAGGGGGAGAGGGTGTTAGTCAAAGCCGGCTCTGACTATGCAAAATGGATTTCCAATTCCATCAGAGCCACTCTTGGTTATCCTCCTTTATGTGATGATGATAATGTAGCAGAATTTGGAGTTAATCCTGCCTATCTTGGAGGTGAGCAACCTGAAGTAGCTCAAGTAATCTATCCTCCACCAGATTTTGATATGGTACAAGCTGATGTACAGTCCATGTATAGCCCACCTGAGGGATAGCACAATGTTATCATCGAGAAGGTGGTTCAGCCAGTATCTGAGGCTTTACAGGAAGCTATTCTGAAAGTACAAGCTGAACAAGAAGCTAGGTTGTCTAAGAAGAGGTTCAGAGAGCAAGCTGAACAAAGGCCTGACTTTGAGCAGTGGAGCCCCACTTCAAGAAACATTATCTTAACTGCATGGAAGGCTGCAAAAGATAATATTCAAGACAGAAACAAGTGGTTTTCTGAACTAGAATGGAGGAAGCATGAGACAAGGCAAGAAGCCATAGTGCAATATAGAAGGAAGACCAAGATGGGAAAGCTACCTCCTACTGCGCAGGAGCCTAGCAAGTACTTTCCCAAGCCTTATCACTACTTTGAGAGGCAAAAGATTAAAGCTGAAGAGCTAAAGAAGAAGGAGCTGAAAGGGAAAAAGTCTGCTGATACTGAAGATGCTGAAGCCCCTGTGCAAGCAAAGATAAAGTCTGGGAAGGGCATAGTGATCAAGGAGGCTGAGCAGAAATAGAATTGCATTATCTTAAGTTTACTATGTAATCACTTGTATTAAAACATTTTGTAAACTTTTGTATAATGAATTTGACAAAGTTGATTAGAACAATGTGATGTGTTATAAATCTATTTCATAATTGTTCTGAGATGATATCTGTGTTTACATGTTTTGATTAATACATGTTTATGAATTTGCCCTGTTATATAATCCTGCTTTACATCATGCTAAAATTTTATTCTGTATGGTGTATATCATTGACTAAGGGTTATGACTTCTCCAAATAGGGGGAGATTGTTGGGTACATGGTTTAAATGTACCTGATTTGAAGAAGCCTCACCATACTCAATGATATACATCAAAATGTATTTGATGTATTTTGAGTTGCCTTGTGCAGGTTAAGTATTTGCAGGAAAGATGAAAAAGTTTCTAAGTCCATGTGTCAACACCCAGGAGCAAAGTGTCGACACTTAAGAAGACTTGTGTCGATACCCAGGCAAGCAGTGTCGACACTTGGAGTATTTGTGTCGACACCAGGGATGCAGAGTCGACACCAGACAGAAAGTGTCGACACAAGGAGCTGTTTCGACACTCAATGAAGAAAAATGCAGTGAAGTAGTGTCGACACTTAGCAGTTGTGTCGACACCCAAAGGAACTGTGTCTACATCTGAAAGTGTCGACACTTGGAGGCTGTGTCGACACTCAGCAAAAGTCAGCAGAGTCTAAGTATAAGTGTCGACATAATAAATAATGTGTCGACACTCAGCAGAAGACTCAACACTTGAAGAAAGTGTCGACACAATGAAGAATGTGTCGACACACAGCAGAAGACTCAGTACATGAAGAAAGTGTCGACACAAGGAGCTATGTCGACACTTAGCAAAGTTCAACAAAATTCTAAGTACAAGTGTCGACACAAAGGAGATGTGTCGACACTCAGCCAAAGTCTCAACAGAAGAAGAATGTGTCGACACAAGGAGCTGTGTCGACACTCAGCAAGTATCAACACTGAAGGCATGTGTCGACACCAAGAAGATGTGTCGACACTGAACAAGTTCAACACATGAAGATGTGTCGACACAAAAGAGTTGTGTCGACACTTACAAGAATTCAACAAAGTACTGAAGAACAAGGACTTGTGTCGACACTCAATATCAGTGTCGACACATGATGAAGAAGCTGTGTCGAGAAGTGAAGTCTACAACACAAGGAGTTGTGTCGACACCTTGTAGGCTAGTGTCGACACTTAGTCAACTTGTGTCGACACTTGGTCTATAAGTGTCGACACTTAAAGACAGACAGTCTCGACACTTTCAGACAGTTATAGTTATTTCAAGAACTGACTGGATGACTTGACAGCTGCCATTCCAGCCGGTCTACTACACCTGTCAGAGTTGTCAGAAATCAGTTAGGAACCGGACCAGCCGGTCACCATGAAGAAGGCCTATATATAGGCTTATACTGTCTACATAAAATGATGATCAAAATTGTTGAAAAGCAATTGATTGAAGACTTTCAAGAAAAGTTCTAAGTAGTTGGAGAGAGAGAGCTCCATCCAAGAAGACAGCCGTTGGAACCAGGCTGTGAAGAAGGATTCAGACTTTGTTCTGAATCTTAAGTTACAGAGATCAAGGATCAGCTGCAGAGGAGATCAATCCTATTGTGTTCTACATTCAAGAAGTTTTGAAGAAAGCCAAGTCAGATTGATCTCAGCAGAGTTCATCCAAGAACTCATCAAGAACCTATCAACTCATCTCTCTATTCAGAGTTGTAGGTAGATACACTTTGTATTTTATATTTCTTGTAGGATCCTTGGGGATCTGAGTTTGTAAGCCTGTAATTATAAAGGCTGAGTGTAGGGCCTGTGTGCCTGAGTGTAGGAGATTCTTATCTCTGAGTGTAGGCCTGTTGTGGCTGAGTGTAGGCCTGTTGTGGCTGAGTGTAGGCTTTGTGAAGAAGCAGAGTGTAGGTCTTTGGAGAAGACTGAGTTGTAGGGCCTTGGGCCTGAGCTGTAGGAACCTGGTTGGGGTTCTGAGTGTAAGATCTGTGGATCTGAGATAGTGGAGGAGTTTGGCCGAATCTAGTACACTACTAGATAGGCGAAGGGGGAAAGTGGGTGTACCCTAACCTTGGGGAACCACTATAAATCTGTGTGTTCACTGTGTGCTTGATTGATTGCTGTGATTGCTGTATAGAATTAGTGATAACTCTGTGATATAATCTGAATTCTGCCTAAAAAGTTTAAAAATATTAAGTCACCTATTCACCCCCCCTCTAGGTGATTAGGTATAATTTCTTTCAGAAGCCTCGACCCCCACCCCTCCGTGGATCACTCTGATCCCTCCTCGGGTCCCAACGTCTACCCGGTCTTCGCAACGGTCCTCCTCTGCCCGAGCAGGACCTCCTCGATCCTCACTGCTTGATGCCCCTGCTGCTGCTGCTTCTCCCTATTCCCTCTCATTTCAAGGAACTCCAGGCATGTGGCTGTGATGTGCCCCTCCTCCTGATGAAAGTCGCAATAGGGCAACTCCACCCTAACTTCTCTCCTCCTCCTCCTCCTTACTACTCTCCTCCTCTCCCCCATGGCTATGGCCATAGCCTTTTCTTGATCAGGGAGTCGCGGCCGCTGGGCCTGCCTCCAGCCCGGGGGGTGGAATTGATCTTGCCCCCTTGATGGCGATCCATTTCTTGGTACCCTCTTTGTGGCCCCTGCCCTTGCCACTCAGGCCTCCAGCCTAGCTGACGGTCAGGCTCCTAACGCCCCCACCTAGGCTGCTGCTGCCCCTGGAGCTGCCTCTGCTCCCTCTGCCGGGGCTCTCCGCTCCTCTCTTCCTGTCCTCTTCCTCCTCTCGATTCCTTATCCTCCTCCGTGGCCCACCTGACCAGCTTCTGCAGAAACTCCAGGTTTGACGCCTCCCCGTCAACTTCTCTCGCGCCCTCTCCATCAGCTCCTCGTAGGAGAGGGGGGGGACGCTCTTCAGCTCCATCCTGAAGAATCCCTGATGTAGGCCTAGGGTAATGGCCATCATCAAGCTATTGTCTGGCATCTCCTGGACCTAGGTGACCTCCTCCTAGAACCGATCCACATAGCTCCCCAACGTCTCGTTCACTCCCTGCTTGATGTGGAACAGGAACTCCGATTCCTTCTCCTCCTCTTCGAGATAGTGAACCTCAACATGAACCCCCGGTGTAGGTCCTCAAAGCAATACATTGAGCTGGCCGGCAGCTGATGGAACCACTCCCTCGCCTTCTCTTTGAGGGTGAAGGTGAAGAGCCGACATTTGAACCCATTCGACATCTGCCAGATTGAAACAACATCCTCGAACCATTGAACGTGTTGGACCGGGTCTCCCTTCCCGGTGTAGTAGGACATTTCGGGTTCCCTGAACCCATCTGGAACCGGGGCAAAGGAAACCAAAACACTGAAGGGGCTTTCCCCCCTACTAGGCGAGCTGACCCATCTCGCAAGCCCAGCTCACCGAACCGACCTCCGCCCGTTGACCCGGGGAAGAGCTCGTGCCCGGGGAGCTCGCACCCCGACCTTCCTCGGCAACCTCCTTCCCAGCTCGTCTGCCGGGGGCGTCCTCGCCAGAGAGGGGCAGCTACGATCTGAACTGCTGGAGTCGAGCACTCAGCCCGCGTGGCGTGTTCGAACTTGACAAGGTTCACACCTTGTTCCTGAAATCCTCGAACATCCCTACCGTGGCAAGAGGCGGGGGGGGGGGGGGGGGGGGGGCGAGTCCGGCCTGTCAAATCCCTGTCCTCCCGTCATCGAGCTTGCTGAAGTTTTTCTGTGCTGACCACTCTCCACGCTCACCGCACCAAAATGTTGAAATCGAAATCTCGGTCTCTTGTAGAGTTCACCCTTGGGGAAGGGGTGATCGCACACCTACTTCTCTCCTGCAAAGAAGACAACAAAAGAGGCAAGGGAAGAACCGACCCAAGGGCTCGGCGGGAAGGACCCACCACCCACCCGAAAGACCTGAGAGTACTTCCCCTCTTAGCCGCAGGCTGAGCTAAGGCTACCTCAGAAAGCACTACAAGACCAAGAAGCTAGGGAGTATGAGAACGTGCCTTCTGAGGAGCCCCCTTGGGTTCTATTTATAGAATTCTGAAAATGACCTGCAAATAGCCAACCTCCGCTGTTTGAACAGCTATGTGCAATCCAACTTGGTCTGCCAACAGCGTAGCTCCGCAGTTCCAGCAAGCTATTCGCACCCATGGGGAGGGCATCCAGGTAATTTCACCTCGGGGCTTCTACTGGGCCCCATCTAGGGATAGGGAGGTCAGCTCGCCACTAATCTCTCTCCGTGAGAGGCGGGTGCGGCCTGGCTCTAGCGACTCGCCTACTCTTCTTAGGCGAGCGCGAGCCGGGCCACCGCGACCCGCCAATCCTCTATCGAGGCGGACAGGCAGCCCAATCGCGTATAGGAGAGCGGGCTGGCGGTCAGGCTTCCAACTGTAACTATGGGAGCCTCGGAGGAGGGCTCGCCAATCTAGACTCGTCGAACCCATCCCCGAATACCAGTTTGATGAATGCCGACCGACAAGCTCTGCTCGACGAATGGCGACCCAAACTCTGCTCGACGAATGGCGAGCGAAACTCTGTTCGACGAATGACGAGCGAGCGAGAAGGGTGAAGGGGCCAACTCGCGTGGCTTGCCCGCCCGACCTGGGCGAGAGCGAGCCGGCCTCCTGCCACCTCACCCTCGCATGCTGTTCCGGTGCGGACCAGGAGACCTGGTTCGCTCGTCTGGCTTGGCGGGGCCCGCTCAACGAACACGGGGTTGCACACTGAGTACACAACATGTGGTTGACTTCCATCGGAGTTTCCGCAGGTTTACAATCCGAGAGGTCAGCATCTTGCAAAAGGTCAATACAGTACTTACGCTGCGATAAGACAAGGCCATCTGGTCATCGTGCTACTTCTAGTCCAAGAAAATAGCGTAGATTGCTCAAATCTTTGATTTGAAAGGTAGAGTTCAAATGTTACTCCACATGGTGTATCCCAGCTGAGTCATCGCCAATGATAAGAATATCGTCCACATAGACCAGAAGTATGACTGTCCCAGTTGATTGGTGACTTGTAAAGAGAGAGAAATCTGCCGAGTTTTGTTTGAATCCAACCTCACGAACAACCTTGCTGAAATTCCCAAACTACGCCCGTGGAGATTGTTTGAGACCATAAATAGACTTGCAAAGTAGACAGACCCAAGACTCCTCGTGGTCTCAAACCCGAGCGGTTGATGCATGTACACTATCTCAAGAAGATCACCATTCAAGGACGCATTCTTGACATCTAGCTGATGGAGGGCCACTGGCGATGAACATCTAAGGATAGAAGAACCCGAACCGAATTCAATTTTGCGACTGGAGAGAAGGTTTTCTCATAATCAAGGCTGTATTGTTGGGTAAAGCCCCGGGCCACAAGCCGAGCCTTTAAGCGATCAACTGTCCCATTCGCGACATGTTTGATAGTGAATATTCACTTGCAACTAACACAACTGTGACCCGAAGGAAGGTGCACAAGATCCCAAGTGTGATTACCCCACAGAGCCGTCATCTCGTCATCCATGGTAGCGTGCTACCGCAGATGCTGGAGAGATTCCTACACAGAGTTAGATACAGAAATATAGGAGAGAGAGAGAGAGAAGGCCCGAAGGGGAAGAGAGAGCCGGTGTAGAGAGACATAATTGGCCATGGAATGTGTCGTCGAAGAGGATGCTAGATCAACAGACCACGAGAGCACACGGTAGAGGGAAGCTGCTGCAGGGCATCTGAATGTGGAGGACGTGTGTACACCTGAGTAACAGGGAGTTTGGAGGGGACTGTTGGTGGTAGGATGCTCTGAGTGATAGGAGATTTGGACTGGGGGTTGGGGTAGGTAGAAGTGGTGGTAATGGAGATGTTACGGGTACGGAGGGCCGAGGTAGAGGAGGAAGAAGGGATCAGAAGGACTGACATGATATAGTTAGTCTTCATGGAAGGAGACATCAACAGCCACAACCATCTTACCAGTTTTCGGATCAAAGCAGAAATACTCCTTCTAAGTGCGGGAGTAGCCAACAAACATCGCCCTGGTAGCCGAGGGGAAAGCTTGTCATTTGAGGGCCCGAGGTGATGGACATAACAGGTACACCCAAACGCACGAGGTGTGAGAGAGAAGAGAGTTGTGGATGGATAAAGGAGAGTGATAGGTGCCATAAAGTTGAGGACGGAGTACGACATGCGATTAATGAGGTAACAGGCTGCAGAAATGACAAAGTTCTAATAAAGAGGAGGAGCATGCATTTGGATCATAAGAGAGCGAGCCACATCAAGGAGGTGATGATTCTTCCGTTCCGCTATGTAACACCTCAAATTTGACAACAAGAAGTTTGTCAGTATCGTCGGGCGATACTGGGTATCACCTGATGACGATAGCGATGCAGCGTTCGTCGAGCTGCACTCGACACATTCAATGCATTCGACGAATCGTCGAACGGATATCGCCGATTGGCGACAGTGGGTATCGCCATATGGCGATAGTGAGAAGCGTTGAGTTGTCATTCAACGCTCTCGACGCACTCAATGATTGAAAGCATTGAGTGGCTTGATATCGTAGGTGACAGCGGATATCGCTGGGTGATAGTGCTGCGTGGTTGTTAAGCGGCCAATCAGCGATGGTTGACCTAGGTCAAAGCGGTAAAGGCGGTTAGTGGTTGAAGTGATATCGCCGAGTGGCGACGGTCGATATTGCCGAGTGGCGACCGCGAGATCGTGGCGATAGCGCCAAAGTTGACCAGTCAACTCAAAGTCCTGACCTTTGCTTTGTTTGATTGAGAGATCATGTGGTTCGGATTACTCCGAATCACTTAACCGGAGACGATTAGTGAAGAGGTTTGCATTTTCTTCCTCTCTCTCCTCTTCTTTATTTCTTGATCTTC